>KZ108178.1:0-80773 GCA_002116305.1 Penicillium italicum
ATTTCGGAGAAGGGGGCGGGTAGGGGGACCGGGTTTGGGTCGGTTACTTTGGGGGATGTCATGGTTTTGTTGGAGAGGTAAAAATGTCGAGATGGTCTGGTTGCTGAGAGACTTGCTCTGAGGTATAAGACAAGGTAGAAGTGATAGACTGAATATAGAGAAGACTTGAAACAAGTTGATCTAATACACCATGATGTTCGTGGACTATATACCCCCTCCTCAACATCACCGCGGGCATCGCCGCGGCGAACGGAGTTGGGGTTATGATTATGAGGGCTGCCCCTCTTGGACCCATCTGTACATCAATCACGCTGTGTGCAGCCAATATGCCGCCTATTACAGACCGCGAGCGATTTTTTCCCGAAATAGGACCGAGATTGGCGTCTTTATCAGTGGCTCGTCGTTGCGGACATGGGGGTTTTGGACTCTCGCCGGCAGAAGTATAAACTATTCCTATGATTGAAGAGGCCAAGTTTTGTATTTGAAAGTCTGGTATCTACATAACAAGAGAAGAAGATAGATGAAGATCTCAGGCATCAACAGCTGTGAGCTCAAGGTTCTAGCTCCAGGGCCATCAATTGATCTACGTCCAAATCTTACTGTATCACTACAGTTCACGTCGAATTAAAAAGCTCTAGGGGTAGTCTTTGACAACTTTTGGGATGATATCAGTGTGAAGTTACAACACATCTCTCACCCTCAAGGTGCCTGCGGGGTTGAGGACCTTGATGACAACCTCAGCCTTACAAAGGATCAAGCTCCCCCGTGATTAAACTACAATAAAGAGAAATTTCAAATCCAAGAAATAATTAAGGTCATATTTCACATCACATATTTTTTAATCGACAAAAATATTGCATCTATTGCATGTCGACAACGCAACGAACACAGTCACCCTCCTTCATTGTTTCGAAAGCGGTATTGAGACCGTCCAGTGTCTGGCGGTGGGTGATGAACTCGTCCACCTTGAGCTCACCGTTGAGGTAATCGTCGACGAGAAGGGGCAGTTGTGTGCGACCCTTGATGCCACCGAAGGCACATCCCTTCCAGACACGACCAGTGACAAGTTGGAATGCTACGACAAGTGTTAGACGAGGAGGATATACATTGGGCAGTGGAGAACGATGGGGATAACTTACGGCGAGTGGCGATCTCCTGACCAGCAGCAGCGACACCGATAACAATGCTCTCACCCCAGCCCTTGTGGCAGGCCTCGAGGGCAGCGCGCATGACACCGACGTTACCAGTGCAGTCGAATGTGTAGTCACAGCCACCATCAGTCATCTCAATAAGGTGTTCCTGGATGGTCTTGCCGGAGAGCTTGGTGGGGTTAACGAAGTGGGTAGCGCCGAACTTGCGAGCCCAGGCCTCTTTGCCGTCGTTGACGTCGACAGCAATGATCATACCGGCCTTGTTCTTGACCGCACCCTGCACAACTGACAGACCGACACAGCCGACACCGAAGACAGCGACGTTGGAGCCCTCCTCGACCTTGGCAGTTACTACAGCAGCACCGTAACCAGTGGTGATACCGCAACCGAGCAGACAAGATCGGTCGGTGGGGATCTTAGGAGTGACAGCCACGACCGAGATATCGGCAACGACGGTGTACTGTGAGAAAGTGGAGCAACCCATGAAGTGCAGGAGGTCCTTGCCGCGGGCCCTGAAGCGGGAGGTGCCATCGGGCATAACACCCTTACCCTGGGTAGCACGGATCTTACCGCAGAGGTTAGTCTTGCCAGACTTGCAGAACTTGCACTCGCGGCATTCGGGGGTGCTACAATTGTCAGTGGACTGTCGCGCCGAGATCGGAGCCGAAAACGTACTAGAGAGCGATAACGTAGTCGCCGACCTTAACGGAGGTCACGCCCTCGCCGATGGACTCGACAATACCGGCACCCTCGTGACCGAGAACAACGGGGAAAGCACCCTCGGGATCCTTGCCGGAGAGAGTGTAGGCATCTAAGACATGTCAATAATTGTTGTTTTGAGATATCGGGGTTTCCTCGGCATTTTGTTCCGTTCTCCATGTAGAGGGCGGGGCTGATGGCGGGGCTTACCGGTATGGCAGACACCAGTGTGGTGAATTTTAATGCGCACCTCACCGGCCTTGGGGGGACCGACCTCGATGTCCTCAATGGACAGAGGCGCGCCGGCCTCCCAGGCGACGGCAGCCTGTCATTTGTTCAGCATTGTTCATGAATCACAGACTCGAACTTCGCTGGGCGACGTCATATGTGCGGGGCGGTCGGATCGGGCTTACCTTGCAAGTGATTGTCTGTAGATTTCAAAGTCAGCAAAGGTATTCAGTTTCATAGAAAATAAGACAAGAGTAAATTACCTTTCCTACTGTGCTAGCCATAGTGTGTGTGTAGATCTCTAACTTAGAGCGTTGTTAGCAAGATCGAATGTGCCAAGAAAAAAAAAATATTTAACTCACAACAAGAATACGATGGTAGAAGAAGAAGAGAAAGGGAAAATGACGGGCTTTTGAAGAGAGCGGCAGGTGGATCCGGGTATGAGGGGAAAAAGATAAAGCATCAACTTCAGAGTTGGAGATCCGGACAGCTTATAACTCCCCTCATATGATTCCAAAATTCTCCCCACTTGGAGAAATCCAGTACTCCGTAAGATAAGCCTGTTCGAAGAGAAATAATAATGTACATGATCGGGAATGCTCCCGATATCCGCGGGGAAATCCAATAAGGGTACTCCGTATACATACCCTACAAAGTGCCCAGGTACACTATATACACAATGTAAACACTATATATAGCCATAGAAGCATGATTTTACTACAACATAGGTGAAATGCCCATTTGATTTTTTACTTCTCTAATGTTTCAGTCATAAGACTAATTCAATGGGAAAAGCAGCAAGATAACAGCATATCGCCGACCTCGGAAAACCTCATTAGTCACGAAACAGTCGCTATATCCACCATCTGGCAACTTACTACATTGATAGTGGGAGGTATGATGTTGAATCGGAAGCAAAATGACTAGAAAAAACAACGGCAGCAAAAATCTGACAGACCTTAGCGCCGAGTTTGTACGCCAAAACCCTCCCCTTCCTAAAAAGGAAAATGAACGCGCCCTCGGGATCACAACCGCAAAGTTGCTTGATCACAAACAAGGGATAGATGTCGAGTTTAAGACGAGAAGGATAACTCGAGCTGAGATCGATTTTACAAACCCGTTCAAAGGACATGATTACATCTCATTTCCTTGATTTGGTTGAGTCTTCTGTGGTTTGAGCCCCGGGAGAGGAGAGGTAGATATCTCCCGTGCTAGTCACTATGGTACACGGAAAGGAGCCGATCCTGTCTGCTTCCTCTCCAAAATGTCATCGACCACGCTGTCGTCCCTCTAAACCTCAATGTAAAGCCACTGTCGGGCCGGGGATAACCGGGTCAATGGAGCCGCCTCGCCAATCCCTCAATTCATCGAATGCATGCTGCCAAAACTTGCCAGAATGGAAGATAGTCATCGACAACATGTTTCATATCATCAAAATAGAACCTTAGTTGCCTCCCATGGAGCCGCTCTGCATCATTGCGGCGTTCTGCTCCTGGAAGCGCTCGTTCAACCGGGCGGAGCTCTTCAGGTTCTTGTCCACACAGCGCATGATGCAAGTCTCTTCGCGGTTGATGAGGGACTTGGTGGTGAAGTCGTTGACACAGTCATCGAAGCAGCGCTGGACCATCTTGGAGTACATCTAAAACAAAGGATGTTAGATCTTGAACTTGAGAGAAGACTGGTTGTTTATGGTAAGGACACGGGATCACGGGCAGGGAGATGAGCGCGAAATCGAATCTTCAACAAGGGAGTTCACAAGGTACATACGGTCATGAACTCCTTCATCTGCTTCCGCTCCATGCGGGAAGCGAACTCGCGCTGTTCCGATGCGTTAAGTCTGTGACTTGGGTGTTAGCGGTTTGCTCAGAGATTGATCATGAGAAACAATGGGATTGAAAACGTGACAGTGAAGCAAAGAGGGTTTAAGGGAGGTACTTACCCTTCCATTGTGATAGATGAATGAAATCAAGATGTTTTGATGGTAAGATGCTTTCCACAAGTCTGCTGCCAGCTGCCAGCTCCGCTGGTTCTGAGCTTCTCGGGTGCCGGAGAAATATTAGCCCACGCGACTTGAAAGCCTAGTGCCTTAACTACCAGGCCACAAGTTGGTCAACTACCAGGCCACAAGTTGGTCAACATCTCGTCTTTTGTTGGTTGTATAGCTCATAAGGACTTTAGTTCAACAAATTCTAGTTCACATAAAATTTAGGACAACAAGGAATTGTCTAGAGCAATAAAACTATCAGAGAGATGGGTGTATTGTAGTGATGCTTTGTGAACTAGCTCTACCTACTCCAGAACTCTCCCGCCAGCGGGTTTATCCGATCGGAGAAACCTACCAAAGCTGGAAATAATGATCCACGTGATATCTCAACGTCACCAATATTTCTTCAACCTCACTTCATGACGCTATGAACAGCTGATCCCACCCCAGTGACTTTTTACATGTAAATGAAGGACTTTTGTACCCATGGTTAGAATGTTACATTCCAGACCTGAAGAATCCTTGGCTTTGATAGTGGTATTTTCACTTTTCGACTATCTATATGACGTACAAGATATCAAAATCCACATGCAGAGTATGCGTACCGACATGATCTCTAGAGAGGATGAAAATAATGCTAAAGAGTCACAAGATGATTTTGATACCTTTTGTCTTTCGAGAGAGACGATCTATCCTGTACCGGAGACATATTTTGCCGTAATAATGGACTACAAAGTGAATAGTGATGGATATGCTCTAACTAAGCAGATAACCTTGGAACTCAGTACACTTCGTCCATTTCATTGGCTATGATGTTGACCCAAAAGCCAAGCGAGTTGAAGAACCAGACAAAAAACAAAATCGGTACCTGGTCCGGAAGAAATGAAACCCGATATAAGACATTGATCTCCAAAAAAAAAGGCCCCTAAAATGTCTCTAAAAGGGCCCAGACACGTTCCAGACACTCCAGGACCCGTTGGTTCCAGACTTTCCAAACTACAAAGTACAGAATTTCCTCAAATTCTAGAAGTCTCGGAAAATTCTACTCCATACTGTGTAGGATATCTAGTTATATTGTACTCCGTATGCCGTATACATATTTCTATGTACTCCGTAGCAGGAGATCCCAATCAGAAACCCCCTAGAATTGTGTATCTGTCCTCCGTACTCCGTACATTAATCCAATGTAATCTATATGACAGGCCGACCCTGACCCATCTTTAACTGGTCCCCGGGAACCTTGGGTCTTTAAATTGTGCTATTCATAGTCGCACGTTGAAGGAGACTTCCCCTAAACCAAACCCAGGTCATATATGTGTTCGGCTCTTGGCTCGTGCCCCCGACTCATTGACCCTTTCGAAACCCTGATCTTTCAGCCCTTTCGTATCCCTTCATCCATCAGACTCTCTCACATCCCCTTCTTTTATTCTCAACCTCTTTGTTCTCAGATTCTTGTTCTCGAATATCATCTTTGCTCTTCTTCGCCTCGGAAACGTGCCTGTGCTATTTTGGGTCCAGCCCCAGGATTTCCCACACGAGGGCGGTGACGCAGGGCCGCTTCAACTTTCCCGAATCCCTCGATCGACACACCCACTTCCCAGAGCTTCTTTGATTCCCAGTTTCTTCGATTCCATCTCGAGTCGCTCTCCGGACTCGCTATGGTGACGGTCGGCAAGTCGCACCCGGGTGCTGACCCCGTCCACCCTCTCCCCACCTCACCGGAACCGGTCGGCGCCAACTCCCCGCCTTCGAAGCGAGATTTAGCTTCATGGTGGAAGCAGTTCAAACGAAGCACCCGAAAAGATGAATTGAAAGGTAAGCCGTATTTGGTGAATGCGATGCTAGAACGCAGGCGACCGCGTAAATGCTTCCTTCCTGGGACGCTCTGGCTCGCGGCGGTTCGCAACAACCCCCCTGATGTTCCGGGTATACTCTCCTTGTCGCACAGGAGACAGTTGCTGCGGTTTGCCCTGTCGGAGTTGGGGACTTTGATCGGTCTTCAATTGATTTGCTTGGTTTCTCCACCGTTTCTCGAACTGATATACTGACCCATTTGTCGCAGAAGAGGCACCCCGCGGCATCTTCGGGATTCCGCTCAATGTCAGCATCAAGTATGCCAATGTGGCAATCTCCTTGACCAACGACCACGGCGAGAGCTTCATTTATGGATACGTGCCTATTGTTGTGGCAAAGTGTGGTGTTTTTCTAAAAGAAAAAGGTTAGCATTTACCTTGCTATACTCGATGAGTTGTCGCTGACCTGTTTTGAACATAGCAACGGACGTGGAGGGCATCTTTCGTCTTAACGGATCGGCCAAGCGTATTAAGGATCTTCAGGAGGTCTTCGATTCCCCCGAGCGATACGGCAAAGGACTCGACTGGTCCGGATACACCGTCCACGATGCAGCAAACGTACTTCGTCGATACTTGAACCAGCTCCCCGAACCTATCGTGCCACTGGAGTTTTATGAGCGTTTCCGTGAACCTTTGCGTATCTACCAGCGACAGGTCATGGAAGGCAAGGACACATCTGATGCCGATAAGTTCGACCACGCAAAGGCTGTCGAGACATACCAGAACCTCATCATCGAGCTGCCCCCATTGAACAAGCAACTGCTCCTCTATATTCTCGACCTCCTTGCGGTTTTCGCCTCAAAGTCCGATCAGAACCGCATGCCGTCGGCTAATCTGTCCGCGATTTTCCAACCAGGCATGCTGTCCCACCCTCAGCATGATATGTCGCCGGAGGAATACAAGTTGAGCCAGGATGTGTTGATCTTCTTGATTGAGAACCAGGATCACTTCCTGTTCGGAATGAGTGGCACAGCTGCCGATGAGCAGACCATGAAAGAAGTCGAGGCAGGTATTCCGCGACTCGCAACTCACCCGACCGTTCGACGATCAGTATCCAACGCTAGTGCGAACACGGAAAGCCATCGCAAGCTGGACAGTATCCGACGAAATGTCTCTGTCTCATCGCGCAACTCCCGCCATTCTAGCAATTCTCAAAGCCCTGTAACTCCTACCTCAATCACCGGCGGCGGTGGTGGCGGCGGTGGTGGTGTCCACCGAAGCAACACACTGCCGTCAAAGATGGGCCCCATCTTGACCTCTGCCCGTTACGCACGAGCCAACGACACTGGTTCGAACAACCCTTCCGGCCTCTTTGTTTCTCATCAGAGTTCTCAATCGACTAGTCGAACTCCGTCAGTGCGCGAGGAGCCTGAGCAGCCTCAGCCGACCCTTGAGTCGATCCCTCATCCGGCTCCTCGGTCAGTCCCCGAACAGACGATCAAGCAGCGTCCTGAGCAGACTATCGAGCAGACTATCGAGCAGACTATCGAGCAGCGTCATGAGCAACGTCCCGAGAAGCTTCCTGAGCAGCGGACCCCTAGTCGATCAACTGCCCCATTGACTGCAGGCAACGTCTATGTACACACGTCAACCCATGGCCCATTGCCTCCAGCAACTGCTGAACGTCTGAGCATCAACGAAATTGCCAGGCCTCATGAGAACCTCAGCGCAGCGGTCCCCTCGCCCCCGCTCGCTACACCTCCACAGGTTGTCACCCCAAGCCGTGAGCGCAAACTTTCAAATTTCTTCACGAAGTCACCGTCACCTGACAGCGAACCGAGAGAACCCAGGCAGCCGAATCGCTTGAAGAAGAAGCGCATTCCCGGTAGTGCAAGCATCAGCGCACAAAGCTCGGCTAACTCTCTCCATGCTCCGAGTCTAGATCCCAGTGCGGATCTTGAACCTAAGCATGAAAACCGGTCCGTGGACGCAGCTGTTGGTGACATAACTCCGAGACCGCCAACTGCTGCCACACTCGGCAACCACGAGAACCCTTTCGACTCCAACCCGGCTCTCGTAGAGGGTACTTCGCAACCTCACACTGATCACTCTCTGCGACCTCACAAGTCGCGTACGCCCTCTATGAACTCGCGTTCGTCGTTTACTGATCAGTCTGATATGGATCAGCCTGAAGACGTCTCCCGCCATGAAAATCGTCGTAGTTGGCGGTTCCATCTGTCCTCTAAGCGCACCAGCGAGCAACTTGGGCTAGGTTTCGCGTCTCCGCCTTTAGTAGCGACGAACCCCCGAGCCGGTCAAAGCACCAGTTCATTCGGCAGCGGTCACTATCAAAGCACGGACCTCTCCAGCCACCCACTGAGCTTGGATGCTGGCGTTCAAGGCACTTCCTCCGTAGGATCGGAGCCCGAGAAGAAGAGTTTGTTCGGAAAGTTCAAGGCCAAGGTCGCTCAGGTTCGGGATGGTGTTAAGGATGACCGTGAGCGCACAATGAGTCCCACTCGGTCGGAGAACGACCCTTCCCTCACCAGCCAGCCTCTTCCTCCCATTGCTACGGAGTCGACAAATGGCATCCCTGCCTCGGTCGGAATTCCACGTGAACAGCCCAAGGAAGAGCCAATGCGTTCGCCCGTATCTCCCTTGCCTGGTGCTGGCCTTCCTCCATCTATCCCCGAAGAGCCGCATAGTCCCGAGATGTCTACGGCTGTGCCTGTCGTTGAACAGAAGGAGTTCGCCCAGCCGCCCGCCACCGAGTCACCACCAGTGTCCCATGAAATCCCGAAAGAGACCGCAGGACCGTCCACCTCGGCCGCTTGATCTCCTTCAACCTGTTCTCACAAAGTGTTTCCATTCTCCCGCTCCTATTTTTATCACGATTGCTCTTCCGTCGGTTGCACCTTTATCTTCTATCCAGTTATGCAGGATTTGTTTGACCATTTGAGAGGGTATGACTTATTCACGGAGCATTGGCGTCATCTGAGGCGTTTGATGATGTTTTTTTCATCTTTATTTTCGTTCCTGATGAATGGGCCTCACCCTCGTATTCGTGCCTCTCTTGCTCTCTCCTCCCTTTGCTGTCCATTGGATGGCCTCGTCTCCTCTCAAGTTCCCTCTGAATGACCCCATGTATTCTTTATCCCGTTGCTCTCGCCCACCCGCGTCTCGTCGCAATTGTTCGAGGCCCTCTTCATATTATTAGTCCGTCTCCGGATTTCAGTTGATCACGTTGCCATGTGGAATGAATGTACGTCTGTCTCTGCGATTGCAGCCGGTCTGTCTTAAACCTTTTTTTCGTGTTTTTCCCGATCTCGTCATTCCTTTAGGTTCAGCTTGCGATATCGGTCTGATGTTATTGTTATAAACCCGATGAAAAGAATGGGAGCTTTCCAAGATTTCTTCCACACTTCTTCTTCTGCATAGGTGTAGGGTGTGTCCACGGCCGTGGTGTTGTGCTGGGGAAATCCTGGACGGTTTGTCAATTCACATCGTACCAATGGTATTTACCAGCTCGAAATTCACCGAGAATGAAGCAATCTCTTCTCTTGTGCGTCTTTGGTGGTGATGGTGATGTTTTCTGTCGCCTGACAGACCAAGGAGATGTGAAGTTCCGACGAGTCAGCAAAGCACCATCTGGGCTATTCCTACGACTAAGCAGAAATATCACAACCTTGGAATAGCTAGTGATACTCCCTTGCTCTGACAATGACCTTGTATCTATATAATACTGAAGCTAATCATATAGGTACAACTGGGCGCTATGATGCTTCAAAGGATTTTCGAACCCATTTGGGGCACTCTGGTCACCTACCTATATACATGCATGATGAATTCACATTCAGTTAACAAGGAGATGTTTTAAAGGCATTTTTGGCATCATAATTCTAGTTCAGTTTCGAATCTCCCTCTTCTAATGGAATGCAAGAAGCAAATAGTTAAATGGTGTGTTCCTACATACATACGTTTGACCACATCCTGCTAGGGATGATTATAAGCCACCTTTCATGTATTGAAGATTTGGTTAGTCCGTTATAGATAGTGCGAAGATTCACTGAATATGAGTTATAATTTGAATATCTGTGACTTCTCTTCCTCCGTCATGTAAGGATTGTGCGTCTGCCCTAACATATATGACCCTCTTGTGCTAGTGCGTCGAGCACTTGATTATACCACGTAAATTTCATCACCACGTGTATCGGAAGTTCGGCTGCTCCCGATCTGTCAGATCCATCAAATCCGTCTCCAGGATATGGTGCTGGCTACCCTCGTCTACGATAACCGTTCCTTTGTTGAGTTTATCACGGCGTCGATTCTCGTTTAGGTAATACATCCTACGGAAATTAGAACCTGGCAGCATCTAGATTTGGAGTGGTCACTCACATCAAAGCGGCTTGAAGGGCAATCATCATCGACGCGGTGACGAAATATGCGCGGAATCCTGTGGGATATGTCGGTGCTTCGGAAGAGATGAAGAACTGCGGCGTAATGATTTGGCCAACACAGTAACCAACAAAAATCAAGACCTAAACAGCATCATCATTAACCATCGCTTCTTGCAAGATAGGAAGGTGTAGGTTCACTTACGGTTACTGTCATCTTCTTTGTGAATCCAGCGATGTTGGATGAGATCATTGACATGCACATGATGTATGAGACAGTACATGTGAGGAGTGAGTAAACGGCGCCCAGACGGGACATCTTTCTTTTGGCGGGAAGAGCTGGAAAGGTTAGCATTGTCAAGGGAAGATGAGGATTGTGGTCACTCACTGTACAGTAAAACACTCCCAACCAGCACGCAAATGTTACTCAAAATCATGGCGATGCATCGTCCTTTGCCAACATAGGAACATACTCCACCACTAATCTGTTAGATACAAGACCTGATAAAGTTACGGACGGAAGCAACATACGCGAGTAGTACTGAGACAAGCTGGATAGCATGCTCGGGCATGGCAACCACTGTCGACTTAACACTTGAGTAGCCAAGACCCGTGAGAATGATTTTGTTAAACTAAAATAAAGGTCAGTTACCAAGATTGAGCACCATTCTTGGGTTTTTCACTAACAGCAGTCAATCCGCCACCGGGGATACATTGAAGGAACACAATGGCAAATAGCATCAACACCTGGGGGTCACGGAAACATTCTATGACCTGGTATTTCTTGTACTGCCGGTTCTTCATTCCTGTATGGTTTTGCAAGACCTAGGGTCATTAGCCAAAATACTTTTTTGTGTGGAAATGAAATTCACCCTGACAACCGCGATCTGTTTTTCCCGGGGGGTCAAAAACCATGCAGTCATGGGGGAAGAAGGCATGGCGAAAAAAAGGAAAATTCCCCAGGCCATTGTAATAGGACCGAAGATCAGGTACAGATATTGCCATCTGCTCAATGCTCCATGGAAATGGCCGATTCCATTCGACACGCCGTCACCGATGAATGCAGCGATCGGACCACCAGCCCACCATAAGCACGCCCGCAATGCGTGTTCCTGTCTGGTATAGTACTGGCTGACTAGGAGGGTAAACACGGGGTTGTTTGATGCCTCGAAGACGCCTAAGAAGAACCGGGCGACAGCCAGCGTAGCAAAATTGGTGACTCCCGCTGTAGCTGCGACACAAACACCCCAGAGGAATACCATGCCTCCTATCCAGCGGCCGATGTGTAATCGCTGCATGAAGATGGAGTTGGGGTACTGCCAGATCAAGAATCTATGTTACATTAGACCTAAGAATGGATGATCATGGGAATGAGCAACATACCCGAAGTAGAAGATGGAGTTGGACCAGCTGTACTGTTGACCTTTAAGGTGCTGGAACTGTTAGTTAATGGACAATCATACACTGCCGAATAGATATATCCTTACTAGGTCAGTTCGGAGCCCATAAACAGCGGCTGTCGATAAGATTCCCTTGTCGACAAAAGACAGCAAATAACTTATGAGCATCTACACACTTAGTATGTGTATTGACAGCAGGGGTTCGAAGATTGATCCTTACCATGGGGACCAGAGATAGATCAAGCTTCCAGCGGACAACAGTCTCTTCTCTTTCGCTGTACTCCAGCACCAGATCGCCGTTGAAAATCTCTGCGGCATCATCGCATCCCTTGTCATGCATAGTCTTCTCCTCTTGTGGGACACCGGTAGCCTGTATATCACGTTCTCCCATTGTTGCACGCTGTTTTGGTATTTGGAAACACACCAAAGAGTCTTTCTGTTTAGCAAAGGGGCATATGGTACTGGCGACCAACGGAGAATAAGTACTTCGCGGTTCCCATTACAGCCACTTAGGGCTAGCAAAATTCCCCGCAGAATTTCTTATCAATGCTGCTCCTTCACCTGACCTGGGGTAATGATAGTCATGGTACTAGAGATATGAGAGGGGTTCGTAGCCGGGAGTTGAGCGTCGGCTACGCCATTATTTCGGCTCATACCGATGTCTCGGCAGTAACCGATATCTCCGAGATAACCTTGCCCTAAGCATTTGCAACATCGGGAGACTGCCGAAGTAAATAGTTCATAAAGAACGCCAATCTTCGGGATAAGGCTCTTCGATAGCCAATTGACTCCCTGGTAGACCTGCAAGAAGAACACTCCAATAGCGGTGGGAAGATGTCCATGCATCCGTTTTATCAGCATGTGGTGGTCAAGGGATTACCCTATGACCGCGGATTTTCCTATGGTGAGCAAACCAAAGAGAAGATCCAGCTCAATGTCAAGTATTATAAGCAGCCGGGCAAATTAGGACCATGGTATGCACTCTGATCCCAGAAACATGGAGAATGATACTGATTTTCCAGGTCTTCGGTTTCGAGAGTCATTCAAAACTGCTATATTCCTGGGCTGCAGCGTTACTGGCCATCAGGATTGGAAGAGATGCGTGGTCTTGCCGCTGGTGCTAGTGTTACAGTCGAAGACATCGTCATGTTGAATGCGCGATATGACCTTTCGCATGTAAAGTTCGAGGCCGTTCCTGAAACCTCTGCCGCGGAGGAATCCAATACCGTGGAGGCGATCCCTGAAATTCCTCAGGAGTCGCCTGCCGTGGAAGTCTTTGTCGAAGAGGCCAAGGCAGCTGAGGTTGCTGAACCCAGCGAGAAGAAGCCTACCACCGAGGAAAAGGCCGTCGGTGAAGACCAACAGGTCGAAGTTTCAGAAGAATGCACCTCCGCAATTATTCTCGCCCCCGCAACAAGGAACCGGGAAGTCTTCACTGCACAGAACTGGGATATGTCCCACCGGCTTTTCACCGAAGACGCCATTATCTACCTCGAGATTCATCCAGATCCCTCCGAAAATATCCCGTCAATGTTCCTTGTCACTGAGGCGGGTCAGCTGGGCCGCTCAGGGTTCAATAGCGCAGGGCTAGGTCTCACAGCAAACTCCTTGCAGAGCGACATGGATCTAGCACCCGATTGCTCAATTCCTATCCCTCCATCTGGGGCATTGAGGCGACTCTTCCTTGAGCAGTCTAACTACTCAGTTGGACTGAAGTGCATCGCCCGAACCCCACGCCACGTCGCATTTAACATCATGGCCTCGTCTGTCGACGACATTGGCATGTGTCTGGAAGTGACGCCGCAGACGATCTTCAGATCCGTCATTTCATCCGGCTCAGAAAAGCCGTATCTTGTGCACAGTAACCACTTCCAGACTGGACCCTTCCTATCACAGACGGAAATTGCCGATACATACCACGGAGGGAGCTCATGGTATCGCGGTAATCGACTCGAAGCAGGCCTACGCAAACATGCACAAAAGGAGAATTTGATTGAACAGGATGTTGTAGCAGCATTCCAAGACCACGCGGGTTATCCGCATAGTCTATGTGAGCATGCTGTTGAGGCGAAAAGTTCCAAAGTGGAGAACCCTGGGCCATACTCCGGGCCAACGTCGACCGTCTGCTGCGTTGTTTATAATCTGTCTAAACGCACGGTGCGGGTCTGTAAAGGTTGCCCATGCGAGGGGACATTTCAAGATTTCGAGTTGCGATGAAAGAATGTATATGAAGTGTAACAATTTAACCCATCATTTCCTCAAGCCTAAACTGATCTCGAATGTAATCGTCTTCCACTAAATCATCAAAAATCGACCAAAAGCCCTCACCCCCGAACGCACTCATATCCACTGGGAACAATTCTGTCCAATTCTGAGCTTGGCTGCGTTTCAAAATATCCATCATTTCGCGCGCCATGGTCTCGAAAATATCCCTGAACCGTTTTGTTGACGGCCATTGCTCTGAAATAGCAAACAGCACACTCGAACAGGCTCGGATGTCTTCCAACGCGACGAGGTCGGGCCTGTCCTTCCTAATCCAGGTGGAGTATAGGAGAGTCAGACCAGCCGTGAAGATGGAATGAAGCGTCAGAAGATTCCAGCCCAACGGGCTTCGCTGATGGAGCACTTTGTAATGTTGGCAGATGTCCCCAGCTGCGCGAGCACTCAATGTGAGATACTCTGATGTCTTCGAAACGTCTCCTTCTGCTTCTTTCTTTGCCGTAGTGATACGTCGCTGAAGAAGCATACGTAGTGCCTTGCTATATTGAATGTCGAAGAATTCCCTTGTGTCATACAGCGAGTAGCCAGGGAGAACAAAAGAGGCATCTGTCGACACCGGCACTGCGAGTCGCCAAGCATCGAGCTCATACCGGAAATAGTCAATCTTTTCGTCGGAAGTTTCGTGCACGTCGGCACCAAATATTTCACGGTGTATGCGGCTTTCCAGTCTTCGCAAATGACACATATGAGTGAATGATTGGTATTTTGTCGAGTCATAAACCTGTTCGTTGATAAGTATTCAGCAGTATCATACTCATTCAAAATCAAATTGGAATTACCGGAACGTCAATCTCATGTTCTGCTAGGGCGAATGGTCTGCCAAGGGTCAATGAAACCGCTCGATCCAAAACATACGCACTCCAGAAGACACGATTGCGCAGATTAAGGTCGTTTGTGTTCAATTTTCTCGCCCGAGAATCCCGAAGATTGCGGTGAAGACCCATCTCAACCGCATGTCTGATGGCAAGGCCAATAATGTGCCAACTTCCAAGGTTTGACACATTGCTAGGAGTTCGGAGAAGATAGAGAGCAATTAATAGGAGGGCTTGGACCCGTTGCAGGCTCTGGCTCGCTAGAGCAGAGTCGATATGGCGAAGAGCACGCGTAAAGTAAGTCTAGGCGCGTTTCAGAATTGAATCTCTTTTCTTGAAATTTCGTGACTTGACATACCTCTGGGCTTGTGCAAGGACGCATCTCAGGGTGCAGCTGAATGGTCCTCGCAGCAATAGCGTAAACCATATACAGTAAGAATAGGTTAGGGGCGTTGTGATCTTCGTCTCGGGTTGTCTGGCGGAATAAATCTTGAAGGGAAACCTCGTCAAGAAGTGGATATCGAGGATGCACTCGTTGAAAGAAGGTATCAACCAACACATCCTCTTGATCTGTGTCCACGGACTGCTCTCGCATTGGTATCTGGCCAGACAAGGTGGTGTCATTATCTCGAACCCTTCCGGCTAACATAGACTCGGACAAAATTCCCTCTACGAGCCTGGAAAGCGAGAAGCCTGATGTTGCGCCGATAAATGACGGCTCTGCAGCGGCGTTCATACTCAAAAGCACAACATCCGTCGTTAACTCGCCATGGTAGTCGGCTGGCGAGATAGAATGCGGGGCCATTTCATGAGTGCAGCTTTCATTCTGGGACTGCAGGCGATTTTGCAGCTCGGCGACTTGTTTTTCTAGTCGGCTAGCATGCTGTGCTAGTTGCGAGTGCTCTGTGGTGTGGAGGGCATCAAGCCCAGGAAATGTTGGCCACGTACAATCTGCGCGTCTTAGAATCCCCACACGGTTTCTCATTTTGAGAGAGATTTTCAAAACATACTCGATTCTGACCGCTCACAGGCCGAACATACGGGGAGCTCGCCATTACACTATCTTGTTGTCAGTAATTATCGCTGTTTCAAGGCATTCTCGTCTCTTTGCCTTTGTCTTACGGCGCTTGCATCGCTCGCAAGCAATAGATGCCCGGGTTCTTCGAAGTGGTGGCATCAACAAGATGGGAGGTGATAGCTGGCGGGGAGGTTAAAGGGGAGAACGCCGTATCTACCTCGAGTTTGCGATAGGCTAACCTATATAGGCAGTTAGACACAGGACGATAATAATCCTCATCCAGATAACCGGCGAGAGAACGAGAAACTCTATTTTCACGACAAAATGATGGGGAAAACATGTCGCGCCGATTTGGTGAAACACATATAAAATCGTAGAAACCAAAAATAAAAGTCAGAAATCCCCTGAAAGAAAATCTTTTGTTGCAGTACGAGCCACTAATTTTATAGAATACGTAATTATATAGATGACCATTGACAGTGTTGGTAACCAGCACAACTCCATTTGTGATGTGAGAATGATCCTGTGGCCTGAATGATAAGGCAAAAGTATTTTGCCTAAAATATCGGGAGACAAGGCATCAAGGCCATGACCAATCACCGTCGAGCTGTCATCCACCCCGAATCAGCCGGGAGCTACTCAGGGATCGTTTTCCACAGAAAGCTGTCAGTTGAACTCTGCAATGGCCCCAGATACCTCTTCAGCACCAGGGGCTTCCTCCTTGACACCTCATGCCCACGACGAGAAGCCATCCGCCCCTCCCGTCAACATCCTTCCCCCGCTGATAGCACGGATCTACTCAATTGCGCACCCAGCACTCCTTTTGGCATTGGGCGCTACTCGTTTCGAAGCATTGGTGGCAGATCCCACAAAGGAGCTTCTTTTCACCTTACCATGGCTCACCCTCGTACAAATTTTCTACGTGATTGTTTGTCTTCCGCCCGCCGGGTCGACACCATCAACAGAGACGAGCGCGTCCGCTCCGGCTGATGGCAAGTCAAGTCCTCGGTCAGCTGGGCCTGGCGGTGCCGCTCGTCATGGAAAACATGGAAAGCGGAAGCAGCACACCAACAGCTGGGCGAGCATTTGGTCCCGGTTACTGGTACGTGACATTTCTCAAAATTGAGTGGAAACTGCGAGCCATTGATACTGACACGATTCTCTAGCCGGCCCTCCTCTCGCTCTCTCTGACCTTCGCCCTGGCCACCCCGGTTCTTACAATCCTTCTTGTTCTATTCGGCGCCCCGGTCACAACGCACAATTCCGAGACCGTCTTGTGTGCGGCCCACATGGCCGTTCTATCGGCGACGGCCCTGACCTACGCCCACGGGCTGGATCGCGCCGTTTGGAATGAGGTTTGGGGAATTTCCCGTCCTGCCGATGCGGTCTGGGGCAGTGCGCTTGGCACGGGCTTGGGAGCATGGTTTGGGGCTGTTCCTATTCCTCTTGACTGGTGAGTTATACGTTCATATTGTTCTTCAAATGCCAAATAGCTGGCTAACTCGGTACATGAAGGGACCGACCTTGGCAGGCATTCCCGATCACGATTCTTGTTGGAGCCTACATCGGATATGCCGTTGGCTCCTTGCTGGGGCGTGCTCCATTGATTTATGGCAAGCGCGTCAAATTCACCTCGGAGGAGGTGAGCGAGACCGAAAAGAAGACTAATTAGGGGCTTTAGTCCCTTATATTCGTGCAAGACGGCATATCCCTAAAGACACATGTCTGGCATGCATGTAGTTATTAGCATAGAAAGCTCTTACATAACTGCCGCCACTAGTTATAATTGGTTTTAGATATCCAAAGAATTAATTTTATAATGTAAATTCCTACAATGACAGCTTCATGCTCTTCAAGACTTGCCGTGATCCTTGAAGCAACCGTGCCGCCCTGAGCCTTTGCTGAACTTCGCTGCACCCGCGATGGCTTCTTGCGAAATTACCTTGCTCCCAGCCTTCAGCTCCTGGGACATCGCATCCTGGAACGAGGGTGCCTCATGCGCACTGTAGTAGCATGACAGGCGATCTGTGCTGAGACACAGCCCAGGAAAGGTGATTAGCTGTCTTGCTATCCCGATAGCTTCCTTTAGTGATTCTCCCTTAGGAACAACCCGGCTGGCCAGTCCCATAGTAAGCGCTTCATGGGCGCTCACAGGCCGACCGGTTAATATCATATGCAAGGCCGGAGCAAGCCCGGCAATGGGCTTGCAGCCGGATAGTTCCTCCATCAACCAAAGGCACACCCAAGCGTCGAAAAAATACCCCGAAGACTGCGTCTCCTTCAACCATGTGCATATTGGCGAGTAGGCTCAACTCCAGGCCTCCTGCGACGGCGTATTCAGATATAGCGCATATGACTGGCTTTTCATAATGAGTCTGAAGGGACCCATTGGCCCCAAGTTGCGGCTGGTAACAGCTTGGAGGTTGTCGCCAGGCGTATCGTCGTTTACCTATGCAACGCTATGGAGGTCGGCTCCTGCGCAGAAGCTACTGCCGGTACCTGTTAGGACACACACTTTGTGTTTCGGGTCATCCTTAAAGACAAGAATGGCTTCCTAGAGCGCGCTTTCGCAGTCAAGGGATCAACAGCATTCTTCCCATCAGGGCGATTTATTGCAAACACCGAGATGCCAGAATACGAGGAAATATCCGTATTTTCTCCATCATGTTCTGCCAGGCCTAAAAATAAGGAAACTATACTTGAAGAAGGCGAGAAGTCGCTGGTTGAGCGTTTTGTAGATTTCGCACGCCTTGGCTAAACCCCACTCTCGACCTCCTCCAACCATCCCCGTCACTCGGATCTGCCCTGTCGGGCATAACCCCATGTCTTCTGCATGTATAATCTGTCATAAAAGAAAGGTGTCACATTGATCATCCATTGGCGTATTTTTAAGTAGTCGCTAATGGTTGTAGGTGAGGTGTGACTTTGCGACGCAAGACCCTTGCACCAACTGCAAAAAGTCAGATGTGGAGTGCAGGTAAGTAGACTCGAGGAGAAGTTTGAATGATCGAAAATTGACTCCGTTCAGACCATATACAAGGAAGCGCAAGAGGTTCACCAATAGTCTATCGCCAGGGCGGAATGTGTCAACCTCTGCTCCCTTGAGTCAGACACCGCGGAGACAGGTTCCTCCCGAGTCACCAGAGGCCCAAGTGGCTTCACAGCGGACTTCTTTGAGCAAGTCTCATGGGATGATTCCAATTGAAACCAATGCAATTGTGGTCGCCAATAATGGAGACCCCTTCATTAAAGAAGAGAGCTATCGCGGCCGCAGTGAATATCTCAGCGGCAGCGTGCCGTTTGATGAGAATATGGTCAAACCCGGTCGCGAAACCACATACACCAACCCCAAAGCATCAGAAACTGACATGCAAATGCTCCGCGACCAAGGTGCCTATGAGTTACCGCCATTGTCAGTTCAGAAAGAGCTAATGGCCAGTTTTAACATGCACTGTGCACCCTGGACACCGGTTGTGGACCCAAAATGGCTGGATGAGAGTGCGCCGCGATCAATGCTGCTCCTGCAGGCTATCTTTCTCGCTGGAAGCAGAGTCTCTAAAGCCCATCTGGACTATGGGTCTAGTGAAGTGTTCTATCGACGAGCAAAACTACTTTTCTTTTTTGGTGGTTGTGACAACCCTTTGATTTCCATTGTGGCCGCGTGTCTCCTGCATTGGTATAATCCGGTTGGGCCTGAGGATGTCTCTACCGATACCAGTGGTTCTTGGATTCGGACAGCTGGAGCAATGGCTTTTCAGATTGGGCTACACAAGGAACCTTCACCGAATTCCCGAGATCGGGGGTTCCGGAGAAGGCTGTGGTGGTCTCTCGTAGTATGTGTATCTTTTAATGTGGAATACACTAAATATCATGCGCTAACATACTTAGGTGCGAGACAATATAATTTCTGTTGGCGTCGGTCGACCACGAACTATCAATCTCCGCGATAGTGATGTGCTTCCACCATCACTTAATGATTTCCCCGTGAAAAACTTCAAATCTCAGTTATTCCTAGCCTACTGCACGATATCCCGGCTTTTGGGAGACACGGTTGAGTCCCACCTACGAAAAGAAATCTCTCGGCAAAGGCGGGTTGATCTTGAGAACGCCGTCTACCGATGGGCAAAACAAGTCATTCCAGGATTACGATCATCTGTCGCAGCTCAGGAAGATGCGGCTATTTGTAACCTCGAAGTGCAACAAATGCTGGTAATGTATTTCGTGGTGCTCACTATTCTCCATCGCTCGCCTACTCCAGGTAGCGTACCACCCGCAGCAGCACTGGTCGCATCTTCGTTCATTGCCGGGATCTACGAGGAGTTTTTGCTTCGCGATGAGCTCCGATACCTAGGTCCTGTCTTTGCATTCTATCCACTATGCGCCGGACTGTCGCTCCTTTCTAGCTGTCGCTATGCCGACCTTCAGAGTACCGCCGAACATGAATTAACAGTCATGAAGCTCTGCCTTCAAAAGTTATCCGAACGGTGGCTCTCGGCCGTCGGACCGTTGCGTGCTCTGAACAATTTGACCGAGAAAGTCCAAGAGCTGGGTCCCTTCGGGGGTTCATCGCCTGCTCTCGACCCCGACGCGGCCTCTTTCTTTGAAGGGTTCGACACCAAACTTTGCAAACAATGGCAGACCATTGGACACCCCTCGGAGCCCACAAGTGGGAACACGGGAATTGCGCCTACTTGTACTATGGCGGAACTTCACGACACTGATGCCCTTCGGTCCCTCGACTCTCCGCCGGGACAACCGGTGGACACTTACGACCTTGCTTCTCTTGATATTAGTCTGGACCCATTCAGCAACAATTGGGAAGGTGCTGGATTTGACTGGAGTGGCTCCTGGCTACTGAATATATGAATTTAAAAAAGCTTGAGAATTGGCGTCATGCAAAAGTTGGTATCGGACTAGGTTTTGTCTTCATTTAATGTACAACAGTTCCTTTCTCGTTTTACCTTCGAAATACCACGTGCGCCCTGTGCTATGAATAAAAAACCTGTGGCTTTGAGTTGAATGCCTTCACGATGCTTTGGATCTTAGCAACGTTCTATCACATTTTCCCTATGTAAGTAGACTTACCATCTGCAAAGAGGATCGAATTAGGGAGGAGGAGTCTACCAGTTTTCTCCTAGATACCTTCTCTAGCACTTCCGGCAGTTATAAATGTGCCTTGAAACCTAAGCTATACCGAATCGCCACGGCAGCCCTTTCCCCAACCTGACATACCCTAGTGCAGCAGCTAATTTTGTTCTCAGGTTACCCATCACAGGAACCGCGAGAAAACTGACAATCTTAAGGGGAGGTGGTTGAACAACGTGTCGTGGCGGTTAAATATTCTAAAACCGCCAACCGCACACCGTGCATTCAATTCACTCAGGTTCCTGGCGAGACTCCTTGGTCTCGTTAATTTTTTTTCTCTCCTTCTCATCAACCCATGACGAAATGCTTCGGTATACTCATCTGGGTCCCACGCCAAGACCCTGTCTTCCATCTCCTCAAGCTTCCTTGTCACTAGCCGTTCCATCTCAGCCTTTTGATTTTCATCCAGCAGGTTCAACCGCTCTTTCCATGCCTCGTTGGGATCGTCCGTCTCCGTAGGCCCAAAAAATCGCTGGTCGATCTTCTGCCAGTAGATTGCGTCAAACGCAAAGCTGTGCAAAATCGCATACACTACCCAGAAGTCTCCGCTCTCCCAGCTGCGTTGCATGTGATCCGAAAGCCGGTGCTGGCTGTGCCGAGCGTCCATATCTTCACAACGCCTCATCGCCGTAAGGAACGTCTTTAGGCGGCGATCGAATACTCGGACCCAGTCCTCGATACCTTCAGACCAGTATTCAGGTTTCTCGATAAGGAGCCACCATGGTGGGGCGTATGAAAATTCCACCGGTCCTGCATGTGTGAACTCCCAGTCCAGCACACCGGCAATATGCATATTTTCATTAAGAAGAATATTGGCTGGCCGGAAATCATCACACCAGAGTTTGAATGGACCAGTCTCACAACATGGCAGAGATAATTTCTTGTCCCTGGCAAGCTTGTAAAACAGCTGTCTTGCAATAAACTTCCGACAACAATCATCTGCAGACCGCACTGCATCATTCCTTTGATACAGCAGATGCTGGATATTGAGCTGTGCCAAGGCTTCAATGTATGAAGATGCTGTCGTAAAGGTGGCCTCTAGAGGAGGAAGTTTCGATCGAGGTAGCGTCCCCAAACGCACAAGCTCATTCATATTCATTGATAATGGTCGGCTGGTCACTTCCCAGGAAAAATCATCCACCTGACTGAGGGACCCTATTTTAGGGAGTTCTGGCTTGAAAAGCTGAAGCTGGATCTTTGCTAGTTGTGTGTACAGCATTTCAAGTTGATCTTCATCAATGTTTGAGTCAAGGACTCCCCGCTCTTCATTTGGACACCCTGGAGTGTTGAGAGCATCATACATGGTTGTTGTATGTTCAATATGGCTCATTATGATGAAAGGGCTCAAGTTGAGGGGAATATCCTCCCTTATACCCGAGTGAATAATGAATGGAACTGGGATTGATGTCTGGTCCGAGATATATCGCATCACAGCAACCTCGTTCTTAACTTTCTCCTCGGGAAAGAGAATGGCGCCAGGCTGTGAAAAGCGGATGTTGGTCGCGCTATATGTGTACTTCATTTGTAATATGATATTGAAAGACCCCTTTCGAAGAATTGTAAACTCGGGATCGTCGCCAGAATCATGCTGCAGGATAAATTTCGCAATCGGTCTCTTGACGTCGATGTCGAGAAATTGAAGCAACCAATTGTCGGAGACATCTTCGGATTGTTCCCATGCAACATCGTCATAAGACATCCGGGGCTCCATGTTTTCGGACGTCTTAGCCATTTCTCGTGGCGGGGGGATTTGTTTGGGGTTAGTAACGTCGTGACTGAAAACGGGCACAGGGATGTGCAGTGAGACACCTCAATCGGATTGAGACGACAGGAACGCTACAGAGAGCGAGCCTTGCAGTCCATCTACGGTCTAGAGAGAAAGAGAAATGAAAGACATATAGGCCGTGAGAAATCAGGAAAAGTCACATTGAAGAGAAAAAGAAGGGCCAAGCAGTTATCCTGTCAGAACTGCAGGTTTACTTAGGCCACTACCTACCTAAGGTACACCCAAGTAGATCTCCGCAAAACCCAACCCAACCCAACCCATTTACTGGGTTGGATTTTGGGCAATGGGCTCCAAACACTGCAAACAGGCCAATTCTTGGTAAGTTCATAAAATTATGCAGAATTCTCTAATATTTTTAAGTATTCAAATGACTACCCAAGCCTAATTTGAAGGTTTACCAAGTTCGGATAGCAAGCGAGAATTAATCAGTATATTTATAAATACCAAGACCATATTTATCCAAATAATGGGTTCTTATGGGGGCCTATATAGGCCCCTATAAAACCCACTGGTGCGACTGGGCTTAGGTTAGGTTTTGGAAGTCGGGCCCAACCCATACTGGGTTTTGGGCTCTGGGCCCGGATGGGGGCCCATTTATGGGCTTTGCGGAGGTCTACACCTGAATTGCTCAAAGCTTCGAGCTCGCCTTTTGCAAGGATCGGTGGCCAGATGCACGGTTCGCTGGCAGCTCGACTCCCCAGGCAATGCGGCAGTCCCATTGCAGATGTTCCTCGCCTCCAGAGGTAGCGCTCGCAGTTCCACAGACTGTAACAATATCATGGAAGACGTGCTCTCCCACGCCACCTTCAGCACTCAAAATCCAGCGACGAGCGATCTCTGTCGTCACAGGATCATGGTCACGTTCAGCATCAAGCGCCAGAAGAGCACCGGATAGAATCCAAGCCAGAGTAAACATAAAGCGACGGCCATCAGCAACAGTCAAAGCGGGATCCTGAGTTGTGAAACGAGTACGCAAAGCTGACCATGCAGCTGTCAGGGCATTCCGCAGATCTACGCTCCGAACCAGGGCCAAGGTACGGTCAAGCCACGTTCCAAATGTCTTCAGGTTGTCCTTCTTGATAAGAAAGCGGACGAACTCGCTGGCTAGCACGTTGGTAGTACCCTCCCAGATAGAATTGACTGCGTTATTTCGCAAAGTCCGAGAGATGTTAAACTCGGGCTCGTCAGCCTCATCCATATAACCGACTCCACCCATAGATTCCTGACATTCTAGAATTCCCACAGTGGCAATCTTGCTGATGACTGCCTTGGCAGTGGCAGTCAAGGTACGGAAAACCACCTCGGCTTCCTTTCCAGGTTGGGGTAGATGTGCGAGCTTGTTGGACGACGCTGTTTGATCCTCAACAACCCCAAACAAAGCAACCGTAAACCAAGCAAGATTCATTGCACCACGGTGCTTTACTTCCAAGTCCGCGAGAAGTCTTAAATGCATTGGGATCAACCAGAGCGGTTCGCCAACAGTAGTTCTCGCTTTCGCAAAGCTCTTCGTGATGCTGATAGCTCGGCGCCAACCGGCAAGCGAGCCAACGAAAGTATGAAGTCGAGTCACATTAAGAAGAGGCGCGATAGTGACGACACCCTGATCTAGTTCGCCAAGGAGATGCGCACGCATGTCTTCTAGTTCCAATTCTGCCGTCGGCAATTCTTTGGTACCGAGTTTGTTCTTCAGTCGATGGATTTTGACGCCATTAGATACAACTTTAGAGACGCCGCTAGCATCTACCACGGTCCGTCGCAATGGCGCGAGGAATGTGCTTAGCTTTCCGGATGGCGTTTTCGCGAGCAAAAGAGCAAGGTTTGCATCCGTTGCCGAGGAGAAGAACTTGAACCCACTGATGAGATAGTCGCCATCACCCAGGGGGTCGGAGCCTGAAGTAGCTAGCGGCGAATGTGTAGCCCATGTTTCGGTGTTTTGGACATCGCTGCCACCGGCTCTCTCGGTCATCCACTGGCCCGAAGTCCAGTGATCATCCTTTTCGGAGATCAGCCCTTGGAACGCAGCATGAAATGGATGTGTAGATGGCAGCTTATCGATTCTCGACGAGAGAATAAAAGCGGCACCATCGGTCATGCTAATCGGACAGGAGTAGAGTCCGGAAGAAGGAGAGTACAAATAGGTCCTGAAATCAAGGCATGAGTGATAACGTAGAAAGATCGACAACGAAACACTCACAGCGCATACTGAACTGTTCTCCGATCAACTCCAAGACGCTTATCATAGCCCGCCGAGACGATCCTAATCGGGTCAAGTTAGATCATACCTGTCATCTTAAAGATAATTCATGGGAGATACCTATTCCGAGCACCCCATTTGCCCAGTTGCTTCCAGCCTTCCGTGGTAACCAATCGATCATAGTCATATCGCTTGCCCCAAACGTTATGGCTCTTCACATATGGCACATTGCGCTCAGCATCAGCGCTCCATTCACGGACCTGCTCTGAAATAGCCTCGGCACCGAACTGGGTGAGATGTGGTTGTATAGATTGGAATGTAGCGGGTGGCAGGTACCCTGAAAAATGTTGAGAAATTATTATACCTACATTTAAATGAGAAACTCACATGCCAGTGTCCGTTGAAGGCTGGGATCCGAGGTGTAGGTATTCTCCAACGGGCCAGGGTCGGTGATGTAGCCGCTATCTGCTGTCGCGGGCCGTGGGCTAGACATGATGTGATTCTTAGAAATTGAGGTCATTGGAAAATCACAAATGGAATGCCGAGAATGATGTTGATAAAAGCAGTTGAAGATGCGGGGGAAATGGACCTCGGCCGTCGGTTGTCCTAAGTCGCCCGCAAAGCGCCGACTGCCTATTCGTGCCACCTTATTGAACCTGCAGCACGATATCATCTTTGCTTTACTTTTCCTACTCCATAGTCTAGTCATAGCCTTATGATGGCAAGCCAATACCCAAGAGCTAATTGTCCAAATATCATCACAGAACTATTCAAGCTATAACAATACTTCCCGAAGACATCAGCGCGGGGAAAGGATCTCATTTTTTATTCATCTTGCTTTTTCAAACAGCGGAAAACTATCACATATCATGCAGTGTGTTATATCCCGTCTCAACTAAGCTGCGCGGTCCTCGGGCATCAGAGCAGACATGCCAGTAGAAAAGACCACCCAGTTTCGACGAGGTCACAAATTCCGCCTTCTGTTTTACTGTTTCTGGGGTATCGTATGTGACAAAGCCGCCATCAGCTCCAACACAGAACGATGCACCAATGTTCTTGTCGTAGTACTCCTGTGTCCCCGGTCGGGGCAGATCGCGATAGTCAAAAACACCATCCTCACCACCGCTTCCAGTATACCGCTGACCAGGGCCGTTGCTACCCAAGAAGGACCGCCCATATACCGGGACACCTAGAATGATCTTTCTAGGGGCCACCCCTTGCCCTACGACGTAAGAAACTGCCGAATCACCAGATACGCCTGCACCATATAGCTGTGCCTGATGGCCGGTTTCCGATTCCCATGGTCCAGCGAAATCGTAGGTCATGAGGTTTACCATGTCAAGATGCCTTTCTGCCGCAGCCAGGTCAATATTCCGCAATGCCCACTGGCCAGCAGGGAGAGCGGTGGTAAGGACGTATCGTGGGGCGGGTAGCACTTCCCGCAGACGTGCGAGGAGATGAACATAATCCTTCCCTTGCTTGGAATCAGAGGGATGCTCCCAGTCGACTGTATGGCAGATAAAATAAGTCATGTGTTTCCAAGTTGATTCAGGATCAAAAAGGCAAAGCGGCCTTACTGTCAATCCCATCAATCCCAAATTGATCCACCAGTTCCCGCGCGGTGCGAACAAAGGTGTCTACCCCGGAGCGGCTGTTGGCTACAGCGGCAAAGTTCTCGCTGCCTTTTCCACCACCGCCAACAGAGAGAATGACCTTCATCTTAGAGTACTGTTGCTTCAATTGGACGAAAGCTCTAAGACAACCTTCTGTGCCGTCAACGGGCATCTGGGTATCAGCCCACTCATCACTCAACTATTACGCAGCATCAATAAATATTTCTACATTGGAGGGCGTGCATGCTTAAACTTAAACTTACATAGACCGTGCCATCATCTTTCACCCTGCAAGAAACCAAATTGAGATTAGCGCGTCAGCCATCCATTCGAACCCGGGCCTTTGAACGGCGATGATTGGCTGTGTTTACCAGGCAAATGCGTAGAACACGTGAGAGATAAATCCCAAACGCAAAGATGAAGGAGGCTCCTTTCGATAGATCCTCCAATTCGGATAGTAGGCTGCATTTGTGTACAATGGTACTTCGTATGAGACGTGGGACTCGGCGGGGTCACGATCCGCGCCCCGTCGGCGGAAGAGCCTGGAAGCTGAGAACATGGTCAAGACGTCAAGGTCAGCAATGTGAAATTTCACACATTGGATGGAATTACAGGCAGGACTGAAGCTGAACGGAAATCCAAAAAAAGGTGACCAAGGGAAAAAAGAACAGAAAGAGTTGAATTGAAAGGTGGAAAGTACCAAGAGCAATGCTGTGTGTTTCCTTTTTTGGAATACGTCACGTGGAGCTTCGCCTCGTTCCTTTGACTGTCCTCTGTACACTTGTACCAATTGGGTGGATTGTATGATCAGGCAGTTTGCAGATTTGCATCTGAGGTAACTTCACTAGGCTTCTTGGCGTAGAAGGTCGAATCAACAATTGGACACAGCGAGATGCGGGGAATGCAGGCTAAGCATATGCGCAGCATTTTTTTTTCTTCCAACAAAAGTACAAAGTACGTTGTACGCAATGGCTGATGTCTGCATGGCCAGATGCGGGGTCACTGTCTCAGAGTTCAGTCAACTATTTTGGATCCAAAACACACCGGATCTTCTCCGGTCATATCCGCATCACCTGTGATCCGATCTCACCAGCGGATGTAGTAAGAAAATCCTATCAGGCTGATTTTCCAACTAAGGTACGAGTGTGGATCGTCATGCATGCCCAATGCACCCCGTATTCGGACGGATTTTTTTCAAAATGGCGCCAGATCGTCATGAAACAATATTATCGTGGACGGTCATGACTAGTGACAATTTCGGATCCAGCGTCAAGCTCGTGTTAGGTGCCCCGGTGAAGAATATGTTCTTGGTGCGAAGCTAATGACCAAACAGGGAGAGTGGCAATGCAGGTTTGCTTTTTTGAATTGATTATCGAAGCATTTAACTTTTTTCTGATTCGCCGAGAGAAATGGGTTTCTGGGATGAGGCTGGCAGACTACAGGCGATGCATGTTGTCCCGGCTTTCTGCTTTCCCGGGGTGATCGACCGTAGAATGCAGTAAGCATTCTACACTGATACCGTTTGAATACCTACATCGCACGAGAAAGGCCTCCTCGAATTTCCTTGAAGTATGGAGAGGACAAATACGAGGAAAGAGAACAAAAGTGTTTTCAGCGGCCATACGCTCATTGCAATGGGCAGTCCCAAAATAACCAAGTTCACAAAGCTACAACTTTTGAGGTCTAACAAATTCCACAAGCCCTTTGAGGTTCTTGTTCAGCTTCGTTCAGATAACCTTCCTTCGGCTACTTTCACGACAAAAGTGGGTGTGAATGCGGATCATGTCGCAAATCGAAAGATCGATGGGCGCAGGACTTGACTGTGTCGGCCTTGGGTCGCCATTGGCCCTGGTTCTGTTGGTAATTGCGGGGTGGTACCTTGATGAAATCATCGTACGTAGTGGCAAGCAAGAGTCAATAAAGCTATAGTTATCAAAGATATTTTACAGAGGCTGGTTAACATACTCTAAGATGTTCAGAACATGCATAACGTGGTAGATAATCTCAAATTATGTAGACACTGTGGAATGCATATTCTCAATTTGTGCCTTCGGTATCTTCATGCAGCACTACAGCTTAACAGCCTTGTTCAGCTCGGCCCATTTCTTCTCTCCCTCGGATCCAGGCTGCGGCGGCACCAGACCGTTGATCTTCCACAAGTCTCTCGATGATTCTGCTATGAAATACTCCCATTCCATTTCTTTCGACTCAAATACTGGATTGAGAATCTCATCAACAGCAGCCAAGAATTTCCGTTTGGCTTCGTCGGTCTTGAAGGCTCGAGCAATGTGATATATTGTCAGGATTGCAAACTTGGGGTGAGGTTCGCCGCCAACGAATGCAGTACCGGGAAGATTCTCGATGAAATGGACGTGGACGTAGAATGCAGGCAGGCCATGGGAAACGTACAGCCTGGTGATTGACTTGGCGAGTTGTTGTTTCTCGGGAGCCGTAAGGGTGTTTGGACTGTGCCTGATGTACCAGGAAGGCATTTTGAAGGAAGTCGCTTTCTTGTGAGAAAAACTTGTTGATAATGAGTTCGAGATGAATCCGAAATAAAGACGTGGTTTGATCTACTTTACATTTGCTGGATCCTGTTGATTCTTATAATGCGTTGAAGATCACAAAGTGCCAAATAAACCTCACAGATGATTACTGATATCAAATGTTGTCGCGCCATCATCCAAATGCAAGACCGCCTTTTCTTCTTCGTCTCGCATAGTCTTGATATTTCGAGATATTATAATAGAAAAGTCTCGATGCAATAGCGGGTCCACTTGTGACAGTTGGCTTTTTTGATCATTTCATCAGTCTCCCGAGGTCGGCCCCTCATTTTCTAAGGTTGATTACTATGATTACTATATCGTACAACGTACCGAGCTTTATATTGGTAACATTAAAGATCACTCGGGTTGTATGTTAGATGAATCGGGTAAACATTCAAATATGATGACATCGATCATGTCGGCGTCTGATGGAGTTGAGGCTCTCTTTAGAACCAAACTGATAGTATGATGTGGGTCGATTCCATCATTTTTGCTTATTCTAGCCTATCAATCATGTCCAAGTAAAGACTGGGGCAAACTAGATTCGCTGTCAGCTTACAAATTCAAGCGACGGATATAAAAGACAGCTGAGCGCAGTGTAGAATGTTTCCTCCTCCATCAGCACTCAAATAATCAAGATGTCTAATGAATTGATCTTTATCACCGGAGCCACTGGCTTCATTGGGAGTGCCACTGCAGTGGCTGCTCTCAAGACGGGGTATCGATTGCGAGTTTGTCTTCGCAAGCCATCTAAACAACTGGAAACTCTACTGTCAGAGTATAGTGACCAAGTCGAATTCGCCATCATCCCAGACCTCACTGATGAGACGGCATTCGACAACAAATTGGACGGCGTGGACTATGTCCTTCATCTTGCATCGCCTCTTCCCCATGGGACTGACAAGCGAACATACTTTCCCCCGGCCATAAAAGGGACCACTGCCTTGCTGAAAGCAGCAGCAAAGGTGCCAACCATCAAGAAAGTCGTGGTTACCTCGTCCATTGCGGCCTTGATTCCAATGTCTGGCATTCCTACTGGTGGTGTGGTGAAAGGTATCTTATATCCCACTTTGCGATCTCCCAGTCAGAATTATATTGACGGATCTCCTAGAGGACAACGATTGGGATTTTTCGGTTGATGAAAATGGAGATTTCGAGGACCCTCAAACCCCGGCTGCAACACCAATGCGACTATATCACGCCTCCAAACTTCTTGCAAACAACGCAACTTGGGAGTTCCACGCAACAGCCAAACCACAATATGGATTGGTGACATTGCATCCCGCATTTGTGTACGGGCGCAATCTTGTTCAGAGTTCTGCCGACGGAATCAACGTAGGGTCTAACACTGGTCTGTGGAATATCATCATGAAAGGTGATCCTAGCAGAGACCTTGTAGGAGTGCATATTCTAGATGTTGCTGAAGCGCACATCAAAGCACTGGATCCAAACATCGTGGATGGCTCGAAATATCTGCTGGCTGGGCCGAAGACAACGGGCCCTGAAATTGCACGCATTGTGCACAGACTCTATCCTGATTCTGGAGCATTGATATCCGAGGATTTCCAGGGTGTCTCGTTCCCAGTTGATGTGACTAAAGCGGAGACAGAACTTAGGATTCAATGGCGCTCATTCGAGGCGATGGTTCGGGATCTAATGGACCAGCAGCTCGGGTTCGTGTAAACACGTGTCTATCATAGCTCGTGTTGACAGGTAAATGGCAGTAGTTCAAGATTCCAGTGGTAGCCTCAATGTCAAATGTTTCATAATTGGATTGAATAATGGGGTTTGGTTCTCTGTGGTCCTAGTTGCTGCTGGTTTTCCATCTGTACTCGGATTCTAACTCCTTTGTCTTCCTTTTGGCGTATAGTCGTAAACTTTCCTAGAGAAAAATAGCATGAAACTCAAGGCTATTCATTTATTAACCAAAGTTTTGTTTCTAATGTCAGTTGTAAAGATTTAGTGTGACTTGTGCGAGGGTTGAATTGGATGTCAAAATGCAAACGAGACAAACACCGTGTCGCCACCTGATTTCTAAGGCGACAACTGAAGAACAACCTGGACAGCTCCGCAACCTTCAACAACCAAGACTTTTCCCTCAAATCTCCTTCTCCATGTCAAGTTGAGCCGAGATACACCGAAAGACCGTGATTGATACACTCCCTGCAAATCTTGCAATTCCACTCACAAAGAGGTGGGCATAGTCAGACGAACAAACGCACCAGACTCGCGACGACCACCGATCATCTCTTTACCCTCCACACTTCGCCCAAGCTTCATCGAGCCATGGCTGCCGACACTGAAATTGTAGCTGCGCACATAATATCCGTCGAACCGACGCGTGATCCCAGCTACAATGAGTTTTCTTTCACACCGTTTCTGCGCAAGAGCTTCGGGTTCGGACTCGCCAGCGATGTACCTGTTTGCAAAGCTTATAGTGAAGGACACTGCCCATTAGGACCTGCTTGTCCAGATCGTCATCCCACTCCGTCCCGAGTGACAACCTCGACTACTACAGCCTCCGGAATGGCACCATCTACCACACACGGATCGCTGGTTTGCAAACATTTCCTCAAAGGACTGTGCAAGAAAGGACTGAAATGCGAATACCTCCATGAATACAACCTTCGACGAATGCCAGAATGCCAGTCATTTTCGCGATCTGGATACTGCACCAATGGTGACGATTGTCTTTACCAGCATGTCCGCGAGGAGGCACGCCTGCCGCCTTGCGAGCACTACGACCGTGGATATTGCGAATTGGGACCACTATGTGCAAAGCGACACGTCCGCCGACGTCTGTGTACCTTCTATCTGGCAGGATTCTGCCCTGATGGAAAAGCGTGTGCCGATGCTCACCCTCGCTGGCCGGAAAATCTACCACGGCCTACAATGCGCACTGAAAAGACGGAAGAAGAACTTGAGCACGAACGAGTCCTCATTCGTGAAGAACAAGAAAGGGAAAAGGAACGGGAACGAGAATGGCGAAATGAACGTGGTCGGGGTGGTGGATTTGGGCGTGGTCGGTTCCGCGGGCGTGGAAGGGGTTAGGTGGATTCTCATCGCAAGGGTTTGTTTTTTTTTGGCGACATTGCATGGCATGGAGTGAGGTGTGACTTCAGTAAGGGGTCCACGGGCTTCTCGGTTTCTTTTCATTTTATGGTTCTTGCGCTAGTCCCGCGATACCCCATTGTATTTGACGCAAAAATGTTCACATGAAAATTTTCTTTCGCTTTTCACTTGAGCTCAATGGCATAGTTGGTGCTACAAGGGAGACAAGGGAGACATCCTTGTTCCACCCTGGCTGTATCATCTATGCCGTCTGCTACATTGGCTTGGCCTGGTAATATCAGACTTTTAGTGCTGTGAAACCAAATCCATTCTCGAGTTAATATTCAGCCACCGGACCTAAGTACGCCGGTGTCAGCTTACGTCAATCCGACTATTATGATAAAATTCGGGCCATTGCGTAGGGACGAAAAAGGGTTAGATACGGAGTACCGTGGGCTACCTAGGTAGCTAGTTCATGATTTCATGATAGGGACTTTCGAGACCAACCTTTTTTTCTACCTGCGGCTATATACAACATACCCTTAATTCCGTCATTAAAAATCAAGGCGGCCCAGAATAGAACCTCGATAACCTCCCATTTTTATTACTAGTAATTATTAATGGTTTCGTAAGTCTACTGAGCACCCGTGGACATAGGGGAACTCCCTTAGCGTGTAAAATTTCATTTGTCAGCCCTCAGTCAGAATCACCAAACCTTAAAAGCTAGAGCTATAGCCGAGTGGAACCCCATCAGCCAATCATATTTCATACTCGGGTGCTCTGTCATCTGTGACTGATGCTTTGTTGCGCAGATAATGAAGGTACACCGGACACCTATTAATTAATATGGTGGACGAGGTACCTAGAACATTCCCCCCCAGCGGGGTATCAACCTTTATAATAAGCTCCCCTCCCCACTCTTCCTCTGCCTCCTTTCCCTCTACAACACAAGTTCACTCTACAATCCTCAAACCGTCATCATGGCTCCCAAGATTGCAATTGTCTACGTACGTCTGCCAATGGCAATGCATTCCTCTCCCACCTCACTAATTATCCGAACAGTACTCTATGTACGGCCACATCCAGGCCTTGGCCGAGGCCGAGAAGAAGGGCATTGAGTCCGCTGGTGGTCAGGCTGAGATCTTCCAGTCAGTCATACCATTACTATTACTCCTCAGCTCATTTAATTAAATTTTACATCTTTAGGATCGCCGAGACCCTCAGCGAGGAAGTCTTGGGCAAGATGTACGCTCCTGCCAAGGCAAGCTACCCCGTTATTGAGCCTGCCGACCTCCTCGCCTTTGACGCTGTTCTGTTCGGTATTCCCACCCGTTTCGGTAACTTCCCTGCTCAGTGGAAGACCTTCTGGGACAAGACCGGTGGCATCTGGAGCACTGGTGGCTACTGGGGCAAGTACGCCGGTCTCTTCATTTCGACCGGTACCCAGGGTGGTGGTCAGGAGTCCACTGCCCTTGCCTCGATGAGCACTCTCACTCACCACGGCTTCATCTACGTTCCTCTGGGCTACAAGACCACCTTTGCTCAGCTCAGCAACTTGGACGAGGTTCACGGTGGTAGCGCCTGGGGTGCTGGTACCTTCGCTGTAAGTTCACACGACACCAATATATTGCGCTTGCTGACCATTCCATCCACAGGGTGCCGACGGTTCCCGTAAGCCCTCCGCCCTTGAGATCGAGATTGCCACCGCTCAAGGAAAGGCCTTCTACGAGACTGTTTCCAAGGTGCAGTGACTGCATGGAAGTACCGAGTCGAAGCCGGAGAGCTCGACTCCTGTTGCTCAGGAGGCCGCTCAACAGACCGAGCAGCCTGCTAAAAAGCTACAGGGTACTCAGGAGCCAGCCAAGAAGGAGAAGAGCAATGAGGGGCCATGTGGCTTGCCTAAGAACTGTAACATTCTTTGATTAGGTCAATGTCTCTTTCGCATTCTCTGATTTTCGGCTGTTCTCCCTGGGGCGTTCTCTCGGCGTTTCGAATTCCTATGACGACATGGACATACCATTTTCATTTTCCAATGGATAATTATTTTTAGCCTACTGGAATAAGTATTTGGATGAGTTGCGAATTGCTTTTGCATAGTAATCCGCAGATGTTCAATTTTCTATATCCATCCATGGTTCACTTCTTATAATTACATATACTTCTGGGCACATTCCTGCCAGGATAATTTGCTGATATATCTATTGTAGACCTGCCTAAAATCCTATAACATTTGTAGTTAATACATTTGACAAAAGACGGACATGAGATATTCCTCTACATTTCCGGAGACTTTCAAGGTTGATGACTGACTATGTACCTAATGTGAAATTTCCAAAAATTAAAGGTAATTAAAGTCTTTGTATAATCATTCAATTTATGGGCTTGTAGTTATATATATACAATAGTAGCGTCCAGGTTCTGGCTCTCAATCCTACTACGTACATACAAAAGGCTCGGTATCCTTGGTAACGACTTTACCGATGCCTCACCCAAAATTCTACAGCCGACCGCGGGGTGTTTTGTCAGCCAGGTACCGTACCGCCCGCCAGCTGTGACGTGACCAGGGAAGCTTCGAGTCGAGCTTCTCTTCTCACTTGCATGTGTCTTCTTTGTCTTCTTTTTCCACCTGTGTGCCTCGGAAGGTGAAGCCAAGACCTCTCACTCTTCCTCTTCAACAGTGCTCCAGTTTTCACAGGGCCAAGATGGCCTCCATTATTCTGCGATTCGAGAGTCGAAACGGCCAATTTCGACTCACGGTCAGCCCGGAGGAACTGTTCCCATCACTTCAAAAAAAGGTATTTCTCCGCCCTTGGTCAGAAGCTGGCGACAGGAGGATGAGATTCAAAAGCTAATCTAGCTACCGGCATTAGATTCTAGAACACCTCCCAGCAAACGTCGAACCTGCGTCCATTGCCCTCTCAAATAAACCGATCGGCACAGGTGGTGAGGAAAGACTACTAGAAGGCCTTCAAGGGGTTTCGCTTCAACAGGTTGGCCTGAAGTAAGTTTCGAATGTCATGCTGGCCTCTACAGATTGAATTACTCACGCGCCGCTGACTTGAAGGCATGGGGATAAGCTCTTTATTGGGTACCAGGAACGGACACAACAGAATGGACCCTCGAACGGCACCACATCTGCCACTACAGAACACCGACTCAATGGAGCGCCCATTTCCAAGCAACAGACAGTTCCGATCCGCCAACAGCCAAGTTCATCTGCTCCAACCAAGAACCCGTGGGAGCTAGTAAAACAATCACCGCTGGATAACCTACTAGACAAGAAAGATGGAAAGATCAAGCGTGGAATGGACCAGAAGATGTGCAGGCACGGTCCCCGAGGCATGTGTGACTACTGCATGCCACTCGAGCCCTATGATGCGAACAACATGACAGAGAAGAAGATCAAGCACCTTTCTTTTCACTCATACCTGCGGAAAATCAATGCCGCGACCAACAAGCCTGAAATGGGAACCTCGTTCATGCCTCCGCTCAACGAACCATATTACAGAGTGCGAAGCGACTGCCCATCGGGCCATTCGCCTTGGCCGGAGGGCATTTGCACCAAATGTCAACCAAGCGCAATTAGTCTGCAACCCCAGGAATTCCGCATGGTAGATCATGTGGAGTTCTCATCCCCGGATTTAATCAATTCCCTCCTTGATTTCTGGCGAAAGTCAGGTGCTCAACGACTGGGATTCTTGTATGGAACATATGAGGAATACACCGAAGTACCACTAGGTGTCAAGGCTGTCGTGGAAGCAATCTACGAGCCCCCGCAAACGGGCGAAGTTGATGGCATAACACTCCATGACTGGCACAACGAAAAGGAAGTGGACGAGGTAGCCCGTCTCTGCGGATTGCAGAAGGTTGGTGTCATCTTTACTGACTTGATTGATGGCGGCCGAGGGGATGGTTCAGTGGTTTGCAAGCGGCACATCGACTCATACTTCTTGTCTTCACTCGAAATTGCCTTTGCTGCACGACTTCAGGCACAAAATCCCAAGTCCACGAAATGGAGCCGGACAGGACAGTTCGGCTCGGATTTCGTAACGTGTGTGCTCAGCGGAGACGAAACAGGTGCGATTGCTATCAGCTCTTACCAAGCATCTGTGTCTGCAGTTGAGATGGTTCGAGGAGATATCGTCGAACCCTCAGCAGACCCGACCGTGATGCTAGTGCAATCCGAGCATGACGAATATCTTGGAAGCAGAACACGATACATCCCCGAAGTCTTCTACCGACGGATTAACGAGTACGGTGCAAGCGTGCAGGAGAGCGCTGAGCCAAGTTTCCCAGTGGATTTCCTACTAGTCACCCTCACCCACGGATTCCCAACAGAGTCATCCCCGTTATTCACCAACAGTCGCTTCCCTATCGAGAACCGTGAAGTTATCGGCGAGAGCCAAGAGCTTCGACACGTTGCCCAAAAACTCATGTCCCATGGTGATCCGGATAAAGCTATCCAAGGAGTTTCCGACTTCCACATCCTGTGCTTTTTGCATGGAGTCGGTACATTTAGCCAGGTCAGTGTTCTATTGCGCATTTTTTTTTCTTTAGTGTACGTGACGCTGACTCGCATTCTCGAACAGGATGAGGAATCGCTCCTCTGCCGCGTCGCCAGAACGAAGTCCCCCGCCGAGGGCATGCAGCTTGTGAATACCCCAGGATGGGCCACGTTGATGACAATTCTTCAAGAGAGTGGTGAGCGCCCCCCTAAGCGCCCCTGGCCCACACCGGCCGAGCCTTCTCGCTCGGATTCCCAAACCCGGAAACGTCGCAACCCCCCACCCTCCAATTTACCCCGGTCTATATCTCCTAGTCCCGAGAGTGACCAGCTTGCTAAGAGGTTTAAGGGAGCTAGTTTAGAGTGACGAGTTTCGTCTTTTCCCCGTTCGGTATCCATCGCACTACCCCTAGACCATTCGGCTCCGCTTTCCCCGCCATGTTGCCCTAAAAGTTAAGAGGACGCCCCAGTGACTGTTCTTCGCCTTTTTCCCGAGATTTTGTGGATTCCCGGAAGCGAGATGGATATTTGATGGTGCGTGAATGGAAGTTGGAAGGCCCTTGGATTGGGTCCATCGGCTAGTTATAGCAGGTTAAAGCTCCGCCCGGTATCACTGCATTTTCGACGAATATATCACTCGAAATCCAGTTTGCGTCTTCACACGCCTTACAGCGCGCAAGTGTACTGTAATTAGATAATTCACTGGTGCTCTCGTCTCGGGAGACTTGTTTAATTGAACCGGTTTTTCTCGGATAACAAGGACATGAGTTAGAAGCATTTTACTGTATTAATGTGTCCAGATTGCTACCGGTGGATATTACAAAGTAATGAGCCTACGTGCATGCGTGCATATAAGAGATGTTGATATAGCCCGTGACGTCAGACGAGGAACTCCCATGGTTGGCCTGAGTCTACGGTAGTGAACCACAGCGTCATATCCCTTGCTAACAACTTCGCGTGGGTGTATTTCATACTACACAAAATGCACTGCCCATGAACGCCCGAATGAATATTTCAAACTCCCAGGTGATACAAGTTACCGGCGATCCTCATAGCTCATGCACCCTGGCTTTTTTGGACAAGCTCCTTCAAGCGTCTTTCCAATACTTCCCGTCCCTGTCCGGTAGTCCATACTTCATGGGGTGCATCTTCAGCAATATCCCAAGACAAAAGGTTGTCTGTAAGATGAGACAGATCCTCCTGTCGCGCTGCCCATTCAGGATTCTTTCGAACTTCTTGACCAGAGCTCACAACGACTACAGGAGCATGACCCATCTGGATATGGCGAGAAGACTGTATCTCAGCAGCAGTCATGGTGACAGCCACGAGGCTTTCCTGTAACTTTGCTTTTATGTATTTCCCAGACTGGTTAGCCGCACGTCCAATCACGCGGTCCTGACGAGAACGGCCGCGTAAAATGGCGCCCGCAAGTCGATCCAATCCCAACGGAGAAATGATACCACGAAGCCAAAGCAAAAAGCCACGACCGGGTCGCCCAATGTCCCCCAGGTATGCCTCGTGGAGGGGATCGATCATGAATATGCCGTGAACATCGAGAAGATTGCGACTGGCAAACAGCCTCGAATAAAGACTGCCAACTCCTGCCGAAACAACAATCCATGGACCTTTCTCGTTTGCAAGGGCTAAGGCCTCTGACAGCACGTCTGCTGACATTCCCGCGGAATGGGGCGATGGTGCGTTGTCGGACCATCCGAACCCCGGCCGGTCCCAGTAACAGTATCTGCTGATACCACCACGGCCGTATACATCGTCGATGAATGGCTGCAAAGTATGTTCGACCGGTCCATTGCCACCCTCCAGAAGAATTGTCGGTGAATTGTCGTCTGCGGTTTTGTTCCCGACACAAGCGAGATGAACTTGATAGGTATCCCCATGCACCAAGTATCGCTCACCTGGAGCTTCAATCCCAGCGTCAAAAGCACGCAAGATCAGAGTTGCAGTGAACAGAACAGCCGCGATCGCCATGACAGCCAGTAAAATCGTTTCAGCGAAAACAGCAATCCACTCCCCCAGGGAGCGCCGAGTCTCTTCTCGACCAGTGAGACGCTCTTCCTCCTCCCGCTTACCCCAAGCTACCGCTCGGTTTTGAATAGCCTGGTAGATTGAGATCAGGGCTACCCAGACGACAGAAGCAATCCCCACCCAGCCTTCTTCAAGGCGGATCCGCCGCGCAGCGAGGATAATACACATGTCCACCAAAAGCAGAACGGCAAGCGTAATCGCCCATATAGTCACAGGCTTGGATGGCACCGCGAAGAACAAGAGTCCAAGGACGAGATATCCTGTTGCCAAGGTGGTATATGAAAAGGCAAGGAAACCCGACCCCCGCGGGTGGATCATCGGTGGACTGACGAATATGGAGACAAGTAGGAATGTCCACCATATAAAGCTCAGTACCAATGCAATGACTGACACGCCGCGCACGGCGCGCACGCTCCATAGATTGTAGGGCGATACCTAGTTCTCGTATTAACTATAACTTGTCTCTCGTGTGTTATTTGGTGTGGTTTTGGTTTATTGAACTCACTGCGGGATCGTCTGGGCTTAGAAACCCTTCATTCCTATCTGCAGGAAGCAGTCTTGAGCGCTCGGTAGGTTCTTCGAATCTTTGCTCAGGCACATGTCGTCCTTCTTCCCCATTTTGGGTGTGGTGTGGCCCCGTGGAGTTGTGGTCTTTTTTGCGACCCCAGAGTGACATGGTGAAGATTAGTGTCGATCTTCGACTTAGCAGGTTTCATGTAAATTAATAAACTTGAGAGGGATGCCTGTTTGAAGAAATGGGCCAAGCTCCAACCTGGTAGTATCCTGACTGATGGGTATGACATCATGCATTTCCCTTACTGGTTGTTGGCGGGTGGCGCAGATCTATATCTTGGATATTTGAGTAGCACAGTCTTTTACATGTATTCATTTGCTAGGGGATACAAATAACATCAAAGCAATCTCCCCCAAACTACACTAGAACAGAGATCAAAGTAATTTACAGGTGTAGAGGTGGGTAGAGGTGGACCTAGCATCTTCTAACCTATACAACATTTATGGTTGCCTGTTAAATATTTTTTAGCTCACACATGTTACCTATTAGGTACTCACTAATCTCCATACTAATCCCTCAAAGGATTTGAACAAGAGAGTCCGGAGAAACCAGCAATATGACTCCATTCAACCATATCTAACGTTGCCGGAGCCATCTCCAAACCAGTCATCCGCGGCCAAGGACTCATCCGGCGAAGCATAGTTTATGATTGTGCTTTTCGATGTCGTATAGGCATTGTATGCCTCGATCCCGTTCTCGCTTCCGACTCCACTCGCAGACTTTGCACCTCCCCATGGACTGCTAGGGTCGTTTCGATGATGGGTATTCACCCAAGTAATTCCTGCATCAATCTGCTCCGACACTCGGAAAGCCTGGGAAAGATCGAGTGTCCATACACCGGCCCCTAATCCAAACTCGCTGTCATTTGCCAAGGCGATAGCTTCTTCCTCGGTATCGAAACCAGCAACAACAATAACAGGACCGAACGCCTCCTCGCGCCAGATAGCTGTATGCACAATGCTGTTTTTTTCCTTTCTAGAGACAAGGAGCGTAGGTTCGTAAAAATATCCCTTTTCAAAGTTAAATCCGTCAAGCGGGCTTTGAGAAACCATCCGCTTTGCACCGATGAGAGCGACCGCATTTCTTCCATCTAGAGCGCTATCGACTAAACGCTCCACGTTTCGCAACTGCTTCTCGGAGATGAGTGGCCCCATGGTTGATTCCGGGTTGCTCGGAGCCCCAATTCGGCGTGTAATGCTCTCGATCTTGGCCTTCAGCTTGGTCAACAGCTCGTCCATGATCGAGTTTTGCGCTATAATTCGGGTGCTGGCCACACATGTCTGTCCACTCGCGATGAAGCTTCCAAAGACGATTCCGTTGATTGCTGTATCGATGTTGGCCTTCTCAAATACGATCAAGGGCGCTTTTCCACCCAACTCCGCAGTGTATTTTGCCAGGTTTCCACCGACAATCTTCCCAATTGCCCTGCCTGCCTCGGTGCCACCAGTCACATCTACTTTTTTCACCAAGGGATGCTCAACCAGTGCTTTACCGGTGATAGCTCCATACCCAGGTAAGACGCTCAACACGCCATTTGGAATCCCGGCCTCGCGAAGAATTTTGCCCAACAAAAGAGTTGTTAATGGAGTCAGCTCGCTAGGCTTGATTATCACACTGTTTCCTGCGGCAAGTGCTGGTGCAAGCTTTTTCACTGCGATCAGTAACGGGTGGTTGAATGGGGTGATCTGAACCACCACTCCGAGAGGCACTCGGTCGACAAAGTTATGCAGTTTACCCATTGTCGGCAGAACAGATCGCTCCTCAACTCTTAGCAAGGAGGCATAATATTTGAACCATCTTGTCAAAGACGGGACCTGGGCCTTCATTTCCCGAATCACACGACCCGTCTGCTTTGACTCTGTTGAAATCAGCTGCGGAAGGGCATCAGAGAGAAGCACGGCGCATTTGTCCAGCACATCGGCGCGATGGTGACGACTCGCACGCGACCATACGCCAGACTCGTATGCTGTGTGGGCAGCGGTGATGGCGGTCTCAACATCCTTTACCGAGGCTGCGTGACATCTATCAAGGCCCTAAGGGTTAGGCTGGGATCAAAAGCTTCCCGAGATCGGCGAATCTGCTTACTGCGCGAAGATCTCTCCGGTTGCTGGGTCTTCAATAGGAATGCTGTAGAAATGTCAGTGCTGGTTGGAGTGTCAGGATAGCTGTTACCCACAGGTCTGCATTCCCATCTTGCTCTTTGCCGGCCAACCACAAGCGATATTCCATTTTGTGAATAGAAAACGTTCATGTACATAAAAACCTCGCAGAGTCTGGGGGAGGATGCTTTATAAATTGCACTTATCTGGCTTATCTCTAGCCCTGGAGGGGGAAATGCTCAGGTGAGGGGTCAAGCTTGGGGTAACATTCGACCTTCCGACTTTCCGTTTGATGGGAGTTTTCCCTTAGAGTCATATTCTGTCAAGAAATAAATTGCATTGATTAACTATCTGAAGTGCGTCTACCCGGCAATGAAGACAAAGACCGAGTGACTTTCAAGATCGACTTGAACAAAGTCTACAGGCTCACATTTCGCAACTCGACAGAGCCAGACTCAAAACGCGAGAGCGATAGAATAGCAATCGAATTCCGAGAGAGTGTATCTTGTTTCGCTTTGTGAACACACACTACTGGTTTCGTTTAAGTTGCGCTCATTGCCGTGTAAATGGCAGATACGAGGTTCAGTACTACACATTTTTCCCGATGCTAATTTCATACAACGTACTCTGGGTATCGTAATTGGAATGGTCTTGATCCACACTTGTTGATGCAATCTGGGGGATACTTCTTTTGTGTGTGTTTGGATACCTCTTTGTCAACTCTCAAAGAGCTATATTAATAGGCCCCTTCACCCACTTGCATCTGCCTACTATTCTTATAATGCCAACTTGGAATGAGAAAAAGGATATATATTCAAAGCCACCACCGCCGTTTTCTGGTATTCTATATAGAACTATTTATCCCCACAGTTCACATACATCACTGCCTGTCCTTCATTTTTTCATAGCCTATAGAGCACCTCGGAAGATGATAATTTCGCTTTGGTCACCCGCTGTCTAGGTATCATCACAGTGCCTTAAAGTGTCATCATTCCTAAAGATTCACTCATCTTAGAATACTCAAAGACAACTGAACTATTCTATGATATCTTTCAATTTTGTCTGCCTATGAATATATATACGCAATAAGCAAAAGTTGGCAACCTTGAAAGTATACACCACATGCCGTTTTCTATGGTTAGGATGCCTATTTTCATCTGATTTATAAACTGCGATGGCTGTATAACTATGCGTTTGACTCGAATCTCTCACTTTACTATTTGTTTAACTTTACCAACTCGGTGATTTCGTCATCTATCACTCTCCTTTCTTTTTATCCTCATCGTCGCCCGTTGTCCCTATCATTACCATCAACCCTGGAGACAGAACCGCAATTCACGATGAAGATTCAAAGCCCATCACAACCGAGCAGGATAAGCTCTTTGATCAGCTCCTAGACAAAGTTCACACAGAGGAGCAATTGCGCAAACAACACTATACAACCGTGTCCACTTGCATTTCTAATGGCTCGCATCGACCCGCAGGGGGGGTTATTCAATGCACCGAGTTTGCCAAGAGTCCAGAACCCAAGGAAAAGACAGCCAGACGACAGGTGCTCGCCCTGGATTGCGAGATGGTCGGGGTTGGAGATGGTCGGAAAGAGCTCGCGTTTCTGGTCGTCGTGGACGTCCTCACCGGAGAGGTTCTTATCAACAGCTTCGTGAACCCCACCAATATTGTTTAAAACAGGCACACTCAGTGGAGTGGCATCACTTGTGCTGCGATGAGAGCTGCGGTGAGGAAGAACCTTGCCCTTCGAGGGTGGAGAGCAGCGCGTGCCTCGCTTTTTGGATATATGGATCGCGATACCATACTTATTGGGCACGCACTGCAAAACGACCTCAACGTCTTGGGTATAATACACTCTACGGTAATTGACACCGCAATTATCACCGCTGATGCGGTGTATGGACCCCTTGCTAGACCCTTCCGGATAACTTGGAGTCTGAAAGTCTTGGCCAAAGACTTTCTTGGCCACAAGATCCAAGCAGGCAAGAACGGACACAGTGCACTGGAAGATACCCTGGCCACTAGGGATATATTAGTCTTTTGTACAAAGAACCCCCTAGAGTTGGAAAATCGGGCTGACAAGGCCCGAAGCGAGGAGCCGCCGGTCAATCATGAGAAGCTGGAGGAGGAATTTGATGAACTTTGGTTCTGCTGAGAGCAAGTCGGTGATGAGAAAGTTGGTGGTGACAACGCACTCTAAGAAATTCATTTTGTTCGTGTTGTGTTCGCGCCTTATGTAACCTGTGTACAAATAAAAAGGACAATCCACAGACACCATTGTGTGCAATAAAAAAAACACCATGTGAGTAATAAGTTGAGTTGTATAGCTCGCGGTGCTATTTGTTGCCCTGTAGATCGACTACGTAGGTATTTGTGGGAGCACCTATATATATATGACGGAGGAGATCTAATTTACTCTGAATATGATTATCGTGACTTGTTCTTTGCCCTCCTTTTACCGTGATTGTTACCTTGTCTATTTAGCTAGCTAGTTGAGATGATTGCTCTCATATACTTCTTTATCGGCGAACGTTAGGTCAAGCCACCAAGAAGACTTTTTAGGTACACAGAACATATTGAAGGCCTTGTCGTTACTATGATCCCGAAATGAGGGACAATTACAAGTTCTACAGCTTTGACAGAAGCTAGTCAGGGCCAGATATGATATTAGTCAGCGCTAGCTGACGACACAGTCACCCGATGTGAATGAATTCGATTATTTCCCTATCCAAAGCCATTTCGCTTGGAGAAATTAATGACAGTGCGTGGAAGAGAACACACGTTTGACAGCCCTCCTCCACGCACCCCTCCTTTTGATCGACACAGCCGTGGTATCCACTTGAGATGAGTGACCTTCAGAAATCATTTGCCAAGTCAAAACTGGCCAAATTTCCACCAGAAGCACCAATGCCTGAGTCAATGAGCCAGTCAGAGGATGCATGGGAGGATGGCTCTTCGGCTTCCTCGCTGTCGTCGACCGGGACATTGGTCCCGTCGCCCACGCGACATCTATTCGCCCGAACGAGCCGAAGGTTCGTGTACTTCTCCGATTTTCATGAGCTCAAATTGCGATCAATTGGCTATTTGAATCAGTCCACTTTCTGAGATAAGGCTAACATGCGACTATAGACAATCATCTCAGACCTCTTTAACATGGACAGACTTCTTTGACCAGGAGCTCTTCCTCCCAGAAGAAGTGGATAATCTCCACATCGTACACCATGTCTATTTAACACTGCCAACTGAATCAGGCCCGCTTTTTGTCATGCACCATGGGGCCGGTTCATCGGGTCTTTCCTTCGCGACATGCGCAGAAGAGATTCGGAAGATCCTCCCAAAGGCGGGGATCTTGTCACTAGATGCTCGAAGCCATGGTCGTACTGTCGTGACCAAACTAGACAGCCAGACGGGCGACGGAGCCCCATCTACAGCAGCGGCAGCCAAGGCTGAATCCTCGGGGCAGGTTGAGCTTGACCTGAGTCTTGAGACTCTGAGCCGGGATCTAGTCCATGTGATCTACCAGACACAAACCCGGATGGGTTGGGAGAAGCTTCCTGATATCATTCTGATTGGACACAGTCTAGGCGGTGCGGTGATCACAGACGTCGCGAAGAAGGGAGAGCTGGGTCCGAAGCTGTTGGCATACGCGGTGTTTGATGTAGTTGAAGGTATGCTTGCGCATTCTTGGTTTATTTCAATTACAGACTGATTTCTTTCTTTGATAGGGTCTGCGATGGATGCTCTCCAGAGCATGGAGAAATATCTCTCGACTCGCCCGACCCGATTCCCATCCCTACTATCTGGAATTGAATGGCAGTATGTTTCCATCTCGACTGTCCTTTTTTTTCCATCATCGCTAACAAATACCGCCAGTACTCGCTCCCGCACAATCCGGAACACCACTTCCGCTCGCGCCTCAGTTCCGTCCCTATTATATGAAGAAATCGAGCCTAGCGACCCGTCCCGTCCTTGGGTATGGCGCACCAACCTCTCCGCAACGAAACCTTTCTGGGAAAACTGGTTCGTTGGCTTGAGTCGAAAGTTCCTCGATGCACGAGGTGGCAAGCTACTACTACTTGCTGGGACCGACAGATTAGATAAAGAGTTGATGATCGGGCAGATGCAAGGTATGCGTTTCGAAATCTCTCTGCCAACCATCCATAATCATTTGACGTCATGCTCATTTCAGCACCACAGGCAAATACCAACTCCAGGTCTTCCCCGAAGCAGGTCACTTCGTCCATGAAGACCAGCCTGCCAAGACTGCGCAGATTCTGGCGGACTTTTACCGGCGAAACGACCGGAGCGCATTGGTGCTTCCGCCCAAGGTGGCGGATATGCAGGCATCAGCGGCGATGAAGAAAGGAACTGGTGCTCTTGATGGCTCGACGGGGCACCTGAGATAGTATCTTAGCATTTGTCTCGGTGTTTGAAATGGAATGTGATATCCAATGAATGGCCGTTCATAGATGTCAATACATGCCTCTCGAGCAAGTACGTGATCTACTAGCCTTTTTCTCTTATGTGACTACGCCTACAATCGATGGGGTTTAGCTACTCCTGTGCACGGAAACAACAAAAAAAGAGCAGAAATCGTTTCAATTTCGAACGGGTTGAGAAGATTCTAGGGCCCAGGTCAACCCGGCCACACAGAGCAGCCAGGAGTCCAGCCCTCAGTCCGGAGCTTCATACCACCACGCTGCGATAAACGTTAAAAGCAAAGAAACAGTAAAACAAAAAGCTGCCGGGCACGGTCAAAGGTTCGTGCCTCTTCATCGATAAACACCGCGAATCAAATTTTCGAGATTCCGAACGCCACCGGGATTCCAAACGGAATCATCATGCGTGGATCGTGAAAAGGGTTGTGATAATACAAGGAGGAGTAAGGGTATTCTGAGAGAGAAAAAAGCGAGCATGACGCCAAGAAAAACGGACCTGGATGCCATTTCATGGCAAATAGGCACCACCAGCAACCACCAAGTTCATATTGGTGAACTTGACCTTGTAGACAGGAGACTTCTTAGTCGGGAAAGCGCTGATTTGGTCGGCCGTGACGACGACGTCTTTGCCCTTCTTTTTCTTGGTCTGACTTGTCGAGGGGTTTGCCGCATCCAGTCTGGTTCCAGTGCCCGTTTCACCGATGATACGGCCACCCTGAGTGGTTTCCTGAGAGCCAGCAACATCCCAAACTCGCACGGTACCATCAGCTCCACCGGAGACCAGCACCGTGGACTCCACGCTCCAGCTGACAGACCAGATTCCACCCTTGCCGTGGCCACGCATGCGCTTCAGCAGTCTGCCAGGAGCCAGGTCCCACAAGATGATGCAACCTTGGTCATCAGCGGATGCTAGAAGCTTTCCATCGCGACTGCACTCCATAGCGGTGATGCTGCCGGTGTGACCAGTGAACATGCGGACAGCATTACCAGTCGAAACAGCCCACATGCGAACAGTGTGATCAGAGCTGGCGGTGAAAATGTATGCTGAGTTGGGATGGAAGCAGACGACATCAACATCGTGGTCATGGCCGACGAAGATACGCTGTTGGCGGATTTGGTCACTAACCCACAAACGGGCGGTGCGGTCAGATCCACCGGAGACAAAGTAGTGGCTAAAGGGTCCCCAGCTTAGATCCCAGACAGGGCGGTCGTGGCCCTTGTATACGACCATACATTGCCAGCTGTCGAGAGACCAAAGGCGAATTGTCTTGTCCATGGATGATGAAAGCAACCAGCGCGCATTGGTGGCAACCTTGTCATCCCCCGAAAGGCCCTCGCGAGCAGATGCGCACGGCTGGAATGCAACCGCAGTGACGGGACCAGCATGGCCAATAAGGCGGCGCGAATTGGCAGGTGGCGAGTTATCAAGGTCAGGGTCGGCAGCTTGAATGTTCGTTCCATCGAGACTCCAAATTCGGATATATGACTGCTGGAATCCCACGGCAACGACCTGGCTGTCATCTGAAAAGTCCATGCAAGTAACTCTGTGTATTTGTTAGTAAAGCTCTGTGTTGAAAAGACAGTTCAAATGAACATACCCGTCATAAGTGTTGTGGAATGTGAACATGCACACGCTGAGCCCAGGACCGACACCACCTGTGCGAGCCTTGATCTCGAAACGGTCGCGATGTTCCATAACTTTCTTCACCTCAATCTGGACGTCACGAGCAGTGGATTGAGGGAAAGGAAGATCTGCACGATTAGGTGCTTCGTCATCATCTTCATTTTTTATCATTTGGTCGAACTCCTGAATGAGCGTGTTACGGCCAGCAGCAGGAGGCCGTTTCGCATCTTCCTCGGCCAGTTCAGCCCGCACGTCCTCCTCTAGAAGTTGTTCCATAGGGAGTCTTCCGAGTTTCAAACGTGGAAGTGTGCCGGCCATGGCCGGGTTGTCACCGGTGTAAGCCGACCCAGGGTGGTGTCCCGGAATGCCTTCATCCTCAGCAGGGAAGGTCTGATCCGCACTCATCTGGTTCAACATGGCAGCGAAACTGAATCGATCATCTGCTGCTCGGTCCAAGGTTTTCACCGAGCAGAAGCTGCTGAGAATTGCGTTCATCACAGAGCCTCCCTCTTTATCCTTGCTCTCCAGGAACTGTAGGAGATTGGTGTAAGCGGGGTTGCTTAACACAACGCGGTATTTGTTGTTTCGGTATAGCTTAGCAACGGAGTTGTCCTGTAGGTGCTCCGGTAGGCTGATAGGCTCGAAATGGCGGACATCGTCGGTATGCTCAGGAAGGAACATGTTCTTGTTGGTTTCAAAGAATGACTTCGCATCCTGAGGATAGAAGGAAGTGACCATATTGAAAAAGGAATAGACAAACAGCGGCCATAGAACACGCCGAAGTTCAGGCTGTGAGAGAATTAGCATTGGTTATCAAGTCGCTCCTTGTTTGTCGCACCTTGTACAGATCAAGATTCTCCTCAACCCAATTCTTCAGTAAATCTAGAAATGTATTAGTTGGTATGTTAAGTCACCTGGGTGGAATACCTAGCTCACCAAAGCCTTGTCGAGTCTTGGGACGAGAATCCTCCCCAAGCTGAGGGAGCGGACGCCCATCAATCTCCTGGTTGGCAGACTCCATACGCAACATTGCCTCTGTACGGCTGTAGCCCTTCTTGGCCAAATAATCAATAACCTAAAAAGATCAGAAGTCAGCTTACAATTTAAACCAAACTTGCTTAAGCAAAAAAAAAAAAAGAGGCAAGACAAGTAGGATGTGGTAGAATGGGTCTGAGTGAACAAACAGACAGCCTGTTCACGTGCGCGTGTCTCCTCAATGGTAAGGGGTTGCAAAGGCTTTGCGATGGGTGGACGCGGCACAGAATGTGCCGGAGTCACATCAGCTGCAGTCACATCAGCCGCCACCGGCTTATGTCTCTTTTTGGTCTTCTGGGTCGGCGGGGTCGGGTGTGGGCGTCGGCGAGGCGGGCGCCTGCGAGAAGGCTGCCAATCCTCGTCCCGAGTTGGCATAGCCACGGCGGTTCTGGTGATGTTTTGCAAAGGCGGTGTGTTCTTTGTGAAGACGAAAGAGAAGTGTTGGTTGATGGGATGATAAAGATGGATAAAGCGATAGAATGATAGTCATGGAAGTGTGAAGAATGGTTGTTGGGTGAGAACCGCGTGAAGAAAACGGCGGATGACTCTGAGTTGAGGACTTTGAGTTGTGATGCCTCAGGAACTCAGTCACTCATGAGTTGTAATGCGCAATAACAGCTAGCTGTTAATGCTCTTTGAGATCTGTGAGACGAGCCTTAATGTCGGCATTGCAGAGAAACCTGAGCGGTCCTCCGCCGTGGATTTCAGTCACCATCCACACAGGCAGCAATTATCAGTGGACGAGGAGTCCCTGGAATTGTTGCATCAACCGAATAACCGAAATTGTGATGCGCTGCCTTGGGGTTTCAATCATGGACCACGATCATCATCAAAGGGCTGCGATAGCCAAAGAACATGGCGCTCGAGGGCTCGTGGCATCTTCAATATCGTCGTTGTTAAGGCAAAACGCCTTAGATCACTCCGTCTTGGATATCCATGTTCCGGGAAAATCCAGTGGAAACGTCGCCATATATCAAGCTTCTCAAACCCGGCTCCAAAACACATAGGACGGACATAACGTGCAGGGAACAATGATCGCAAAGATTCAACAAAGGGGCACGAGGAAAACTTCTTGAACAACGCACAAATAAATCAGAACGATACCTACTATTTGGTTCAAGTTCTGCTGTGACATAGCACCACTTGGTGGTGCACTGGGTCCTGGAGTCGGTGCAGAGTGAACGGGGGTTCCAGGTAATGGTTGCTGGGAAGGCATCGCCATCCCATTCCCGTTTACACCTGGTCCCATACTGCCACTGCGAGGTCCAGGGCTTGGGGCCCCGCCTGGTGCCGACATAATCGACGACTAATCGATGACAACTTCGAGACAGATCCTCAAACTGCGATGGAGGATGGCAACGGAGCTGGGTTGCGTACAATCGCCGGCGATTTATATGATGGACTTAGGTGGTCAGCTATCAGTATTTTTTTTCTAATGTATATAGCGCCTAAAGTTATATGGGACTTTGAGCGTTCAACAATAGAATAGTGGATTTGATATCTTGAATTTGATATCCCGACGAGCTGGGCTACCTCACCGCTTATTAAGACCTCCCCAGCTTCCGACACGTGACTACAACTAACAAGCTTCCCAATTTCCATTGCGATCTTGATCTCTCGTCCTACAATCGGCATCGGTGGAATTTTCTAATACGACTATCTATCTTCTTCCTCCATAGAACCCTGAATAGTCAACATGAGTGAAAACGCGCCGCCGCAAGAGCTACCTATCTTTAGCTCTGCCGATCGCATTCGCCAGCTGAATGACATGGACAAGGTACTACAGTCATATAATTTATGTAGGAACCATTTGCTGATTATTCTTCAAAAGGATGTTACGAAACTTCTTCATTCTGCTGGTCTCGCGATCCAAGCCTTGACCAACGCCAAACCGGACCACTCCTCCGTTGCACCAGATGGATCACTCGACTCACACAAAACGCGGTTCAAAGAAGCTAGTGCCAAATACTTTGCGCTTCTCTCCTCAGCCGACGTGTCCCTACGTCGCCAGGTCTACTCCCTCGAGGAATCATCTCTTGTAGGACCCGAGAGGGGCTCGCGTACAGGAGAGACAAAATCTGGAGCCAGAAATGAAGGTGTCGCAGGAGCGAAATCGCGGGCTCCAAACTCACTGGATATAAGTCGCCTGAATAGTCGGAAGGATACCGTTGGGAAGGATAAGGAGGCCGAATTGTGGGCGGCTGCTCGTCAATTCGTTGAGCAAATGCAGAAGCCTTCCGAGACAAGCAAGGATTCTAGGCCAGCGAATGAACCAGAGGACATGCAGGTGGATTGAATCTTGAGCCAGGTTTTTATTCGGCACAATTGGTTGATTTTTTTCATGCGTTTATGATACCCCGGGCTATATGCTGCCACTGGCATTGAAATTACGAGTAAAACGAGGCCCAATAAAAGATGATTCATGTATTTACAGCGTGTCAAGTACATATGTAACCAATGCTAGGCGCCAAGTGTGTATGAATCAGTGTTCGAGTATGTTCACAAAGTACGCTATACAAAACGAAAATGCAACGACAGGTAAAGTTCATCGGACTGGCCGAGCAGGATGTTCGTCAGAACAGTAAATATGGCTACTTCTGCATGGACATGATCATTTCACGCTGGGTTTCACGGTCTCTGTTCGCATCAGACAATGGGCCCAAGCCTAGGTTCAAGTTAGCATATTGTAGCGGCATGGTCACTATGTGCATCCACTTACTTCGGAGCTCGCCAACTACATCCTTCGCCTTGCCGAAGTAAACCTCCTCTGTGATGTAAAAGCCTAGGTCAGCATAAACTCCTCAAGCCATTAAATGACAACGGGAGAAAGTAACATACGTAGCAAGTTTCGCATCTTCAACTCCATATCCTCCACCAACCTGCCCACATTGGCGACATGGCTAGCATCCGACTCCACAGGCAGATCAACTTCCACTTGGCGAGTCATGTTCCCGCTGAGGTCCATATCACCAAGAGCCTCGGTTTTGTTGGCCAGGTGGAGGATAACGGTACTAGTGAGTTTGTAGTGGGACATGCGAGCGCGGTCGGTGGCCTCGAAAACGTGGATGCTGTCCCATTCGCCGGAGCTCTGGGAACCCGGGGTGACACCTAATCGAAACAAACAGTCAGTCTTAATCTAAAGCATAGTAAGCAATCCGCAGTCAGTTCATAACGCACCCTTCTTCAATAGAATCACGCCAGCGAATCCATCGTCCAAATCCCAGAAATACACACTCCCCACGCCTCCCTCATAGTACAGCTCGCGGTAAACATCGAATGACTCGTTGGCGGCAACCTCGAGCTTGCGCACTCGCTCACTGGGGACGGTACCGTCCTCAAGCGGAGGATCAAACTCATTGCTCCATGGTGACCGGTAGCTATCGCCGTCACGGTTATAGTCGCAGAGCAGATAGTCGCGGTTGCTCTGCGGGCAGCGGCGAATCTCCAGGGGCTGGTCAACGGAGGAGAGGAGATCTTCGGTGAGTTCGGGGACGATAGATGTGATGGCTTGCAAGTTGGTCTTAGTGTCCCGCGGGTTTAGGCGCCGAAGGAGGTCGCTGCAGAAGGGGTGGTCAGCTCACTTGTCTTCGACTGCATGGGGCGGGGTTGCGTCGGGGCCTGGAATTGAGATGGCGAGTGTCATGGTCGGGGGGAGCAAAGGGGTCTGTAGTGCCATAGTGGTTGCAAAACAGGTTACTCACAGCGCGCTGTCAAATTGTGCATCAGCCATGGTTGCGAAGGTTGGTTGGATATCTGTTGCTTAATGAACGGCGGTGTTGATCTTGGGCGGATGAGGTGCGTGCGTGTTTCGGGTTACTTGCGTGGCAGTACACGACATCTAGGTACCCTCCCTAGTCAAAAGTCTGTCAATGTGGATTTGCCAAGAACACGCTAATTTTCGCTAGCGTGGTGTATTGCATATACCATTTACACCAACTTGTAAGTTCCTTGGTAGAAAAGCCGCAGTATTTGAATGAAATAAAACGCCAAGTTTACTAGTTTAAAAGTATATGCATGGCCCACATTGACAGACTTTTGACTAGGGAGGGTACATGCAGCTCTACGTACCGGATTTTCCCTAGCGGGTGGGGCCTTCCTATTTGAGCTGCCACCGCTTTTATGGGGGTACTTATACTTAGGCTCACTGAGTAGATATCAGCACGGGCTCAGATCAGTAATCATGCTCAGTTCCCGAGGTCACCTGGGCAGTCACGTATAGAATGAGCTTATTAGATACACTCTAATCACTTGACCTTGCCAACTCCCACCATTTGGTGACCACTCCTACAGGACTAGATAGGACTCCTACATAGTCCTATAGGAGTACTAAGCACCTTGAATTGCCACCAGCTCCATGGAGTACCCAGGATCAGTCCGAGGATCCGGGTCGGTTGGCTAGCTTGCGGGATATCGCCTACTTTTGGTATGTGTACGCCTCCGAGGGTTTCCTCTCCACTCCCATGGATGTTCGGGTAAAGCCTAAAGATAGTGAGTCCGCCCTCCTTTTCCATATTTAATGGGGGCTACCTCAATTTCCAAAAGGCTTGCTGACAAGATGATCCAGAGCATGTGGTTGGCTTCCCTTAAAGGTCCGGTGGAGCTCACGGCTTTATCCGTCGGGAACAGGCTGTTGCTGTGGTCTGCAAGAATCTGGTCTCTGACTGCGCATATAACGTCTGCCTGCCATAGGAAATTCCAGGTCAATTCCTGCAAGCTGTGCTCGTCAATCTGCTCACTGATGATCTGAAATTGCGCGAACGGAACAAGACGGTAGGCATTAAGGGCGCTGATTATCAACTGCGCAACCTTTGCCTTTTCTTCAGCCGGATCTTTTCCTTCGCAATCTTCGTCGCGATAGAACTGGATGTATTAGCAGTTCTCTTCTATGCGAGACTTTCGCTGCTCGCCTCTTTCACCCGATGCGGGTCGAGCAGACACGACTACAAGCTGGGCCAATTCTGCGCGTGCCCTATGTTCCAATGATGCCGCATCCACTGGCACACATAGATATTGGACGAATCCTTCCTAGGCCAGCATGTTCCCGGAAGAAGCTGGTATTGTGGCGCGGCTGGCACTTCGGAGTGATTTCTCGTTCTTCCTTTGATTTGGCGTATTGGTCTTCCTCTGAAGTGGAACAAAGCCACGTTCCATGTTCTATCGGAAGGCCCCGGTGCTAGTGAAATTCACTAAGACCAACCGGCAATGCTCTAGGCGAGATTCGATTGCCATATCTGAGCCGAAATCTGACGGGTCAAAGGGGTCGTTCTTGTACACCCCCACCGGTAGCCCCAATGGCTCTATGCCGGGTCCCACTTTGTGGTTCTCGAACAGGGTCTTGGGTAGACAGAAGTATGATGTGTGCTGCCAGATCTTCCATGTCGGGCGGAATCTCCTCCGGTTCCGCGGGCTCTTCTAGTTCATCCGACTCATCTGTATCAGAGGCTGACGCATTCTTCTTCTTCTTTCTTGGGGTGGCCCTTTCACCTGATCCATCGAATCCGGCGGACTGGGGTTCGGGCGAACTCTGTGAGATTGCTCCCACATCTAGCAGATCTGCTCCTGCGGATCTTCTCTCCTATCGACATCAATTCCTTCCCTGTTCCTTCCCAGGCAACTTCCCCCAGATCTACCTATTATCTCAGTCAGCTTGTGTTTCGTCTCCCGGAGATTCCATCGATCTGTCGGAAAAAGTCAGGGTCACTGTGGGTTCTAGAGAGTTCTCTACCACACCTCCATCGTCCCACAAAATTTGACGTCATCCTGATCCTTAAACTTGGAACCCGTTGTCGATTCTTTACTACTTACTTCCTCACACTTACTCTGGATTTTTTTCGCCTGGATCCATTTCTTTCCCTGATGCCATGTCCCCCGAAGTTCTTTCATCCGTACCCCGCATGTCTGACGTCCTGACAGCGCTCCCATCTGGTGTCGTAACTCACAAATTCAGCTGCCTGAAATATGTTCAGCTCGAAGCTGAGAAGATCGCAGAGACACTTGAAAAGGACGAGGAAGAAAACGGCAACCAGTTCCTTATTCTACTCAAAATAAATCCCCGCATCTCTGAGCGACTCTTCGAGGACCATGAATGCCTGAAGGGCTTGAACTACCGGTTTGAGTTTGAAGCTGGCACGGGTCTTTTACGCGTGATACCAGGGTATGGCCATGAATACACCACAACGGGACTCTTACAGAAAGTCAATCTGCAACTGGATAGCATGGGACTAAATGAGCGATATCGTTGGGGCGGAGCGACGCGATATAAATCCCCATTGCGGAACAAAGAGGGAGACCGAGTGTTCAGCCCCTCTACACGTTGGCCGTCTAGCACCAGCTTACAATGGCCCACTGTGGTTATTGAAACGGGTGTATCTGAGAGCCTACCAAGACTACTTGAAGATGCTAGATGGTGGTTCGGAGCCTCTGATGGAGAAGTACGCATAGTGATTATTATATCTATCAAGAAGACCGCTGTACATTTTGAACAATGGCAGCTTGCTCCACCCAATGCCCCTCGACCCTTGACCAGAGCCTACATTGACAGCCTCCGCCGGAATCCCGGTAACGTTCCACCCCTCCTCCAACAGCCGTTCAATATGCAGCAGCCATATTCGTGTGCTGAAGTGGATGTGACTAAAACCACAGTCGATGGTGCCCCACTGACAATCCCATTTTGTGCTCTATTCGACGTTCCTGTCCGACCCCCTAACATGCAAGATATTGTGCTTGATGCACAAGACTTCCATTTCATCACTGAAGTCAATTTCTCTTGATTGCTGATCTTAAGGAGATCAATTAGTTTGAAAAGAGGGATTGAAGGGTTTCGACCGGATCAATGGAGATTGCGGAGTGGGGAGAATGGCTGTCTTCCAGAGAATATCAATAGGATCATTTTTCCTGGAGAATTCGATGTTCTGTCGCCTCTCTTAGAAAGCGGTATGGTCAGGCGGAATTCCGCTTCTTAGAAGTCTTCATACTTCTTGAAAAATTCATACCATAATTCATTCCTTTTATTCCACCGATAGTTTGGTATCATTCCTAGGCTCAGATGATGATCAGTGAGCAGCCCAGGAGAGCATGTTGATTATGTAATGATCAGTGATCAAGTCCGCAGGGGCGACTAAGTAAGCCATCCGGCACATAACCCTCTGATTGGATAATGCCTTTACCGCCCCTATCAACATATAGCAGGTAAGAAAGCGGTCACACCTAAGTTAACAATAATCTGTTAGTACTACGTACTTATACGAAACGGGGTACCTAAGAAGTGACAGAAAGGTAGATAGTAGCCTAGTATAGTTTATAGTTTAACACTGTGTGAATATTATATCTAGGTTGGTGTCTTTTTTAGTGACTTTTTTGGTATCTTTTTTGGTATCTGTTTTTTGATAAATTGTGTACTTTCTAAAAAAGGTTTAAACAGATTCAATATCATAGATTGATTACCATAAAGCATATACCTATAAAGTATCAATTGAATTCACTTACAACTTAGAGAGTATATAAATGGTAGGTAAGTTGACACTATTGTACTTGTAAAGTGAGAGTGGATCCAAATCCCTGTCTGGCAATAAAAACCAATGAGAGAGTTAGGTGCCGGATGGCATACTTAGACGCCCGTATGTTGTAGGCGTGCTCGGTTTTACTCGGTGGTCAAAAAGCGGCAAGAGGTGAGCACTAAAGCGGAAAGGGAAAGGTCTCGAGTGCCAGGCATTATCCGCACATATGTTGATATCAACTTCGACAGCATCCATAAGACATAAGAAGGCGAGAAAATACTACACAAAAACATGGCTACAGACGTTTGTATTCTTTTTGTTCCTTAGTGATCTTTGATTCTTAATCTAGGATATGAAATAGACCCACGGTCTGCAAGATCTTCATGGAAAAGACAGGCCAAAACCATTGTTGATTGTTGGATCTTTAGTTTGGCATGTAATGGAGAAAACCAGTTTCCTCGGGTGATGAATTTGTGATAGATTTTTTCTATCTCTTAAGGAGAATTAGAAGCGAGACTCATCTCCTCCTGCCACCAACCCGCAAAGACATTCAACCTCTCTGTCCGCACCCTAGCCATCTCCCTCCCCGTGTCAGTCTTCATCATCCCCTCCAGTTTAACCAACTTGTCCCCAAAATGCTCAATGGAATTATCCATTTCCCATTTCCCATCAACACAGTACTTTTTCCCTACAGCCCCAAGGAATGTAAAACACCTGCCAATTCCAACAGCTCCAATGGCATCAAGTCGATCAGCGTCCTGGACAATCCCCAGCTCGATAAACCCATCCTCGTCAATAATCCTCCGGACCAACGCCGGATCCTTGCATTCAGTCGTATAAGAAACATGTGACACGATCGTCTGCACCCTGGATGCAAGTTCTGGCGTCGCACCCCGCGCAAGAAGCGCATGCTGCACCATGGTTGTTGGGTCGAGTTCTTGGCTTCCAGGAGCCGCATCCATCTTGGATAGATACTTTCTGTCACCGATATCATGCAAAAGTGCTGCGAGTTTGACCACTGCCCCGTCGTATTGCGTTGTCGGGTGCAGTGCCCGCTCTGCGTCCAGGATCTTGTTGGCGAGCGCTCCCACTCGGTGGACGTGTGCTGGGTTATGAGATGGGTCGTGGCCTGACATGCAGTCTGTCACGAAAGCGGACATCTTGCTGAAGAGTGCTTGGAATTCTTCGCTGGTATCATCCATTGTGGGCGTTTTCAATCCGGTTGTTGTGGGATTGGATTTTTTTTTGGTCCGATGATACGAATTGAACGGTACCCAGGACTTATCCCAACGGTGCAAGTTGTATTTTTATAGCAAGGTGAATCTTGGCTGCTATGTTTTTAGGCAACAGCACCATTTTTTGAAGAGAATACCGAGTTTCCCCCGCAGTAAACAAATTTGGCGGTGAATGACACTCGACTCGTCTTTTCGCGTCAACTTACAGCTACGGAGATTGCCCCGGGACGCATATTGCAATCTTACGTTGCCTAAAACCTTTGTTTCCGTAGAATTTTGGGAACAGCTTCAGAATTATTAAAGATCTAGACAAGCCCACTTGTATTACACATGAGGGGTGCCAACTTTGTGGGGACTGATCTGCAACGAAGGCATTGTGGTTAAGATGTTGGGAGATTAACATGCACGGCCTTGGTTGAATGTTATAAGAAATCCGATGATAATGGTTGAAAATATGATCATCCCATTCAAAAAAGGCTAGTAATTGATATGCAAGACAATAATATTACATGGAGGAAAGAAAATTATGTTACAGGCCGACAGGGCTATCCCATGGATCCAGATCGGGAGTAGTCCCATCCGACCATGCCGAATTACAAGGCAGTAGACCGGATACCCCCAATCTAGTTCGCTCACAGAGCAAGGGCAGCAACAAAGAGACCGAAGAGACCAGCAGCAGAGGCACCGAGCTTGACATTAGCAGCGGCGTTGGTGGTTTGCTGCGAGAAGCCCGAGGAGCTGGTAGCAGTGCCAGAGGAGGAAGAATCTTTGTTATCGTCGTTGTCATTGTTGTCATTGCTGTCATTGCTGTCATTGTTTCCCGAAGCTGAAGGCTGATGTTAGCAGAGTTCCGTATCGACAAAGATGAATGTGGACATACACTCGGAATCAGTGCTCGAAGAGTCAGAGCTAGTCTGCGTGGCAGTGCTGCCCGTACTGGAAGTGGTGGAAGTGGTGGATGACTGGGTTGCAGTTGCCCCACTGCCATTGCCGCCCCAGAAGTGCGAGTTATAGCAGGATTGCTCACACTCAGCGTACCTCTGGGTGTCAGCCGGAGAGCCAGTGCCCTGAGGGCAGGCAGAGACACACTTGTTGGTGTCATTTACTTGGCTATCATTGGGGCAGGGCACATGATAGCACTTGGCTGTGCAGCAGATATCCGTGGCTTCGCCTAGAGTTGAGCTGTATTAGTATCAAGATAAAGACAACAGACTCGGAGAGATGGTAGCTTACAGCTCTTTGCGCACTCAATCTCGGGAGTGGTAGTAATGGTTGGGGGGTTCACGGTGGTAGTGTCTACGGCAGCGGCGAAAGCCAGCAAGGCCGAGAGAGCAAGGATGCTGAACTTCATGTTGAGGAAATGGTATCAAGAAATGATCAAATCAATGAAGTGATAAAGTGCTGGCAAGCAGTGATAGTATATTGAAGAAAAGAGTGGCAGTTGAAGGATGGTAAAAAAGCAGACAGCGAAGTATTAAATATTATTGATAACAAGCCCACAAAGCAAACGAGCGCCCTTGGCCCTGACATGAACTTTGCTTCAAAACAAACCCCAGAGACAGAAACAGGCATATTACGGATTCCCATTCGTAATGTCTCAGATTTAATCCAAGGTTATCAGAGTTGGCGCTTTAGTTTCGACGGATCAAGCCCATCCAGGTAATGCACGGCGATGATCTTACTTCCCCGGACATGGATATTGTGCAGGACAATCTCCCCCTTAGGAAGGGGTTTTCTGTGTTGTCGCAAATTGAGACCCTGGGGGACACCAGACCTGTCAAATTGGACAATATTGATTGACTTTAGGCATTAGCGAGTGAGCAAGGGATCGGTTCTTTATTTACTGGAGTATATTGCCACTCTTATTGGCTCTCTGAGCTTGGCAGGAGAACCTTGAAAGTAACAAAGACCAGAATAGACAACCTTGAGGTCGTAGATAGTACGGAGTATGAGGGGCTATGAGAGGCATTGTACGCAATCATGGTGCTACCGTTTGTCAGGTGTGCTATCAAATAGAATGGGGGATTTGCAAGGGGCAATGGGACCAAACAAATGTTAAATGTGATAAACAAAGCATGAAATATTCATCCTTCAAGCACCTACGTAGGTACTACATACTGCATAGTTCATTTGGGCTCGGCCATTTGAGAGATGAAGTGGATTCAAAGATTCGGCGCAATAAACAGGGGTCTGGTGCAAACTGTACAAACATCACTTTATCACCTGACCACGCGACGCGACGCGAGACGAATGCACATGCGGAGTGCAATGGGAATGCCTTTCAACTATCCACGCGATGTCGACAGATTCCGAGTCGGATTACTTTGATGATGACGACTTCGTAGTTCCTGGAACCCCCGATGGGCCCTCCCGTCCCGCAAAACGCCGCCACGTTCGAAATCGCGGGGAAGAGCGCGAAGGTCAAGATGACGGTTCTTCGATTGACTCGTTCTCTGATATGGAGGATGACGATTTACCATCCCGGCGCCTAGGATCGCCTCGTGGCTTTGAAGAGTACCATGATCGGCCCAAAAATAAAAGTTGTGTGTTGAAGCACGCCACTGTCCAGAATGACATGTTCGTCACACAACTCACGCAACCCTCCTCAAGTCCAGAACGAATACGGGGTCCGCGATGGCAGAAGCCTGTTTCAAAGCCACCTCCTCCACAATTTGAAAATAGAGCACAAGATGGTGGTGGTAGTGGACAGGAGGGGAATCATTCTCTTGATGATGAGGAGTTAATGGCAGCTATCGCAGCTTCCTTAGATTCATTTGAGGAGGAGAAAACAACCAGAGGGGCATTCCAACCCCCAAGTATGTCAAACAATACTGCTCCCAAATCATTTGCCCCGCCGGAAAAGACAAACACGCATGCTTCGGTTGACGTCCCTTTTGAGCTAGAGGACATACCTGAAGGCGCATTCGATTCTTCGCCATCATTGTCACCAGTAGCAAGACCAGTCCAGCCTGCAGCCCCACAATTCAGTCAATCCAAAGGCCCGATTCGACAACCTCACCTCAGACAGAGCACATTATTCGGCATGGTTGCTCCAAACCCCGAGGTCTTGATGCCGCGCCAACAAGATTTGGGCCCATCAGAGAAGACTGAACCTCCGACCCAACACAAACTTGTCAAAGATGCTTTGGATACATGGGTCTACCCCACGAATTTGGGCAAAACTAGAGATTACCAGTTCAACATCACTCAGGCAGGCCTGTTTCATAATCTACTCGTGGCCTTGCCAACGGGTTTGGGAAAGACATTCATCGCGGCTACTATAATGCTCAACTGGTTTCGCTGGACGAAAGATTCGCAAATCATTTTTGTAGCTCCAACGAAACCCTTGGTTTCGCAGCAGGTATCGGCCTGCTTGGATATTGCCGGAATCCCACGCTCGGAATCGACCATGCTCACAGGAGGGGCATCACCAGGTATTCGCGCCGAAGAATGGAAATCCAAGCGGGTGTTTTTCATGACACCTCAAACACTGATAAATGACCTGAAGACCGGGATCGCCGATCCTAAGCGAATCGTGTTGTTAGTCGTTGATGAAGCTCATCGCGCGACGGGTGCATATGCATATGTCGAGGTTGTCAAATTCCTTCGGCGCTTCAACAACAGTTTCCGCGTGCTCGCGCTTACAGCAACGCCGGGCTCAACAGTCGAATCAGTACAGGCGGTTATTGATGGCCTGGACATAGCACGTGTTGAAATCCGCACGGAGAACTCGATCGACATTCGCGAGTACGTTCACGCTCGCAATATCGAAGTCGAAACATTTGAGAATTCAGATGAAATGATTTTCTGTATGGACCTCATGTCTGCAGCCTTGCAGCCTTTGCTTGACCAACTCCGGACCCTCAACGCTTACTGGGGACGTGACCCTATGGGGCTGACTGCGTACGGTCTCACAGTGGCGAGACAACAATGGATGCAGTCCGACGCTGGTCGAAATGCCCATTTCGGCTTGAAAGGCAAAGTCAACTCCATTTTCACTATTCTTGCTAGCTTGGCCCACGCTATTGATCTTCTCAAGTATCACGGTATCGTGCCATTCTATCGACATGTCATTCATTTCAAATCCAGCTCTGAGGGACAGAAAGGCGGAGGTGGCAAATACCAAAAGCAAGTTGTACAGGATGAAAATTTCAAGAAACTACTCGGCCATCTTGAACCATGGAGTAAGAATCCAGAGTTCATTGGCCATCCGAAATTGGAATATCTCAAGTCAGTTATTTTGAATCACTTTATGGACAGAGGTGAAGGAAAAGAGTTACCAGATGGCACTAGTCAGCCTGCAACTCGTGTCATGATTTTTGTGCATTTCCGTGACAGTGCTGAAGAGGTTACGAGAGTCCTCAAACGATACGAGCCCATGATTCGGCCTCATGTTTTCGTGGGCCAATCAAGCGCTAAAGGCTCTGAAGGCATGGACCAGAAGACACAGCTCAGAATCATTGAGGATTTCAAGAAAGGCATATACAACACCATCGTTGCGACCTCCATCGGCGAGGAAGGATTGGATATTGGAGAGGTCGATCTGATTGTGTGCTATGACTCGTCGGCATCGCCTATTCGCATGCTGCAGCGCATGGGTCGAACTGGCCGTAAGCGGGCCGGTAACATCACTCTGCTTTTAATGAAAGGCAAAGAAGAAGACTCCTACATCAAGGCCAAAGACAACTACGAAAAGATGCAGCAAATGATTGCCAGTGGCTCCCGGTTCACTTTTCATGACGATCGCTCTGCACGCATTTTACCCGCGGGCGTGCGTCCAGTGCCCGATAAACGACAGATCGATATACCCCCAGAGAACTCACAGCGAGAACTACTCGAGCCGAAACGCAGAGGGCGAGCACCGAAGCGACCTGCCAAGGTGTTTCACATGCCCGATGATGTGGAGACAGGGTTTACTCGAGCCTCGACTTTGGCTGGCGACAAGCCCCAGAAAAAGAAAACCACTGCACCCAAAAAGACAGCCACCCCCAAGAAGAGACCTCGGGCTCCCACACCCGAGCCTGTGGATGTTCCGCCGGTGGAGGACGTTATTCTTACCACGAGTGAGCAAAATGACCTTGAAAATCATTATCAGAACATCGGTGCCACTTCTCCGCAGTTCATCCGATTCCCTCGCAACGACGCCTTTCCACGTTTGCAACTTATCGAAAGACCCACAAAGAACGTCAAGCATGGGTCTCTCACGCGACGCATGGTAAAAACCTTACAGAAGATGCACGAGGCTGGCCCTGACTGCGATCATCGGTTCAAAGAGATCTTAGCCCGGGAACCCCCCTCGTCAGACGAGTCCAGTCAACCCGTCCTGGGTGGTTCAACTAAGAAGCGTCGGCACAACCCAAAGCCCTTGAAAACACCGTCTAAAAGTACTGCTCGGCGAACTTCCAAGAAGGCTACTGCAAACCCCGCTGGCGGGGAGGTTGTTTCCTTGTTATCTCCAGAACGCGAACCCAAGCAGAAGAACGATCCTTTTGCCTTCTTAGATGATGACTTTGGTGATGATGGCTCGGATTTTGAGCTGATGGATGCCAGCCTTTTGTTTAGTAGTGGGTCTAAACCTAAGGGTCAGAAACCGAACAGGCCAATTGTTGAAGATAGTGATGAGTGATGTAATAGAGACAGGCGTTGGATGCTATTTGGATCTTGGAAGTTTCTTACCACATTCGAACATAGGAATGCTATTAGATGCACTTTATAATACTCGTTTTCATAACTAGACCTGCATAGGTGCGAACAATAAGTTGGCTACTGTCATTTTACGTCGGATCAAATAACCTTAGAATGAAATGCATTCAACTACGCCGGTCTATTTACTAATAACACTCCTACATGATATATATGCATACATGGGATGAATTTGTTTTTTTGGTGCTTTGCAGCTATCTGTTTCTTGGTGATTGTATTCCATTCTAGCTTGGGGCTTGTTGAAAGGGTGCATGCCACTCCCGCTGCCTTGAAAAAAAAGACAAACCTGGCTGTAAATCAAGGGTGAGCCTCCCATCTATCAGAACAAAAAAACTCCAACAACGTTCGGGGCTGGATCTGGGTATTTGGGTATTTGTGTGTTTGTGAACGATATCAAACGTGGAACGTCAATTCGAGAGCAAAGATATCCGAGAGCCGAAAACAACCCACCTCGAGAGAAAGACAAGTAGTATGGGTTTATGCAAGTGTTTAGTATGTAGAAGGTCAAAGCTAGATAAAATCAAAGGGAGAAAAGAGGAGAGGAGGAGCACCAAACTCCGATTGCGATCAGCAACGCCGCGTGAGAACAGCTTCTAAATCGATGCAAGGAGTGTAGAGCGAAAATAAGACAAAAAAGAGGAAATCTGGAGTCAATTAGACGCGGTCCCGAGCAAAGTCAAGCACCTCACAATCATCCTCAAAGAAACCATCGTCGGGTTTCAGCGGAGTGGAGTGTCTCTTCTTGCGGCGAGTGGTGATAACAACTTCCTCCACATTGCCAGTGCTGTTTCCAAGAGTAATGAGGTTTTCTATATCTCCCCCAGCCCCAAGCGAATGCCCATGGATGACGGCGTTCTCATCCTCGTCATCGTTATGGTCATCACTGGAGCTGTTGAAGGACCTCAAGTGCACTTTGATCAGCGGGATATCATTGCCAAAGACCCATTGTCCACTCGGGTCACTTGCATCGCTGCCAGGGGAGAAGACACTCAAACCAACCCGCTGGTCCGTGTGGAACGGCTGGTATGGGGTATTTGTCTCAATCTCAGCCTGGGAGAGAGGCTGGCAAAATGATCTTCCAGCACTAGATGGCTGAGAGCTGACCGAAGGAAGAACGAGAGAGGCATGGACTGCTAGTTCTGGATCAAAGGCAGATAAAGGGGCCGGCCCACAAGGGCCCTGCAGTTTGTCAGGTAGTTTGATCTGAGACTCCTTACCGCCGACAACAGAGTGAGGCTGTCGGTTCTTGTGACCGGACACAGTAGCACGCTTGAGGCGGTACATCTTGAAGTACCCGCCATCCACAACACCCAAGAATATGAGACCCTTGCTGCAAATCCAGGTCACCCGGGAAGGTGCAGGGTCTCGAGTTAGCCCTGGCAAGTGTAAACGGTTCTCTCCGACATGGCGCAGAGTATTCACAGTACCCGTTGCGGCGCCCATTGACTTGCTCAGGCCTGCGGCAACAACCTTCCCACTCTTTACACTGGCAGCGGAAGGTAACGCAAAACCACTCATATTGGGAAATGCAGCGCCCGTGGACGGGACACGACCCCGGACAGCGGAGAAGAATGGCTGCGTTTTACCGCCAACCAACTTCATAGCCGCTGACAACGGGTTGCCACCGGCAGATTGACCGGGCACCTCATCTACCGTGGGGTCGGTAGCCGGCGGCTTATTAGCAGTAGGCTTTGCACGGCGGAATGGGGGCCATTGGAATGCGCTTCGAGGTAGATCGAAAACATGGACGGTGCCTTTACGTGTAATTACAGCCAATCTATCACCCACCGGCGCTGTCCAAATCACATCAACGATACTGGACGTAGTCAACCGCGCGTATCTAGCAATCTGGCGCACATTGGGGTTCTGTCCCGTCTGGTCATCAGCCATAAAAGCCATGGACCGACAGTGCTTGAGTTGCATTAGATCCCACACGTATTGCACATCGCCCTTCTTGCTCGCTGTGAACAACATCAAGCCGTTCGGAGAAAGAGACAAGAAGCTGCAACCATTGGGAACTTGGAACGTTGAGACTGGGTGGATAAACACATTTCGTTTATCTGTGCCGTCTTCGAATCGTCTTAAGTCGATGATGGATACGGTGTCAGGTTCTGTGGCTGATGTTTGTGTATCCTGTGCATGAGTTGGAGGGAATAATCCATAACCCTGTGTCTGGTGGTCTGGTCCCTGAGGTGGACGACGTGGAGAGGTGCCGGCTGATTGCTGGGTATTCCAATAATTGTTCCAGGCCTGCATTCCCTGATCACCCATCCAGCGGGCACCCCTGACGAGTTCTTGGGCAACGCCTCTTGCCATTTTATCGAAAAAACTTTCCCCTTCCCCTACATCTGTCGCACATGACACCGAGGGGACAGCAGGAGGACTGTGAGTTTCGATGCCCGGAACCTTGCCGATAATCAGACTAGAAGGAACAGTGCCTTGGATCGATCCTCTGTAGGCCGAGGATGGGGGAGCGAATGCAAGCCACCTTCCTTGTACAGCTAAGATGGGTCTTTCCAGGGCAGAAGAACCATGAGGAGAGTCGGTGCGAGTCCCCTCTGGATCAGTTGTAGAACTTGAGGAGGCCGAATAACGCCGGGTTTCTTTGGACTGAACCCCAGTCCATGTCTTCCCCAGACACTGGTATGGAGTGGTATCCGGGGACAGGACATGTCTATAAACATATACTTCCCCGCTGACCCCGGACGCTAAGATAATGTAAGCACCGGTTGCGAAGAGCCTCAATTTTCCCGCAGGCGAGGGTGCAAAGGATGGGAGGCCGGGAAGATTTTCCAGGCATGGTACAGGCTTGCTTGCAAACAAGGTAGAAACATGCTCGCCGGTTCGAAAAGAGTAAATTTCAACTCGGGTTTGGTAGAACTGAATGTCGTCTCGCGCTGATCGCTTGTCGTTAAAGTGACCTCGAATTGTCGAAGGAGGAATTTCATTTGCGTCCGATGTTGCAGACGAGACTCGACCTTCCTCCTCGTGTGGCGGTAACGGCCCATGAACAATGACAGCCACATGCGGCCGGGATGATGCAAACGGGTCGCTGGATGGGTTACCAGACAAGAGTTTGGCCTCGATTACACGGCCATTTAACCCAGTGATTTGCCCCACGAGCCGAGTTCGGCGATCTTCGATGGCGAGGATCTCCACGGCGCCATCTGTCCCAACTAGCAAGACATTCATTCCTGTTCGCGAGCCTTTAGGTGACAGGCTAGGTAGCGTGTCAAAGCTACAGAATGAATAACTTCCGTCGGTGGGCGATCGATTCTGAGTTGGAAGAATATCAATGTCCGGTGCTCCGAAGAAATGTGCTTGAGGAAGATGAGGGGGAGGCGCGTGATTGCTCATTGGGCTCCCGTAAGAGTTACTCTTTCTTCTGTCCACGGAATGTTGCCTCGAGTTCAGACTACTTCGGAAGCCATTACCGTAGCTAGATGGTAAAGTTCGAGTCTGAGGAGATGCCGAGGAAGGATGACGGAAGCCACACCTTTCTTGAATCGTTGGAAAGTTCAAGGGTGATGCACTAGGCAGAGATTCACTTGGAATATCCCCATCCATAAGATCGGTGGGTGGGCTCTTTCCATAAGGCACCGACTGCGCCCACGTATCGGTGCGGCTAGTAAGATCGTCACCCACTGGCTCATCGAGGGAATCGAGGACATCCAGGACAGGCGACGAGATAGATGGGTCTACATGATGTTCAATAAGAGGTTCCGGGTCTGAGAAGGGGAGAGGCTCCTCCGGTGGCGGGGCAGATGGCTGGGGGCTATCCATGCAATCTGGCGTTAATGGCGCGCATTCATCAGAAACCAGGCATTCAACGGTGGATACATACATATCGTCCGGTAGGGTTTCAGTCACAGCTTTGGCCACCTTGATCTTCTTGCCCTTCTTCTTTTTGCCTTTCGAACTTGATTCATGCTCTGGTATGGTCCGGTTCTGGTCCGGGGCGAAGGGACTATCGTCTTCGGGCAAACGGCTGTGCTGGTGAATGAGATCGTCAGATGCGGCCGGGAGCATTCAAATCGATGATGCCTCAGTGAGAGGCGATAGAGAAGTAACAGAATAAAGCCGCTCTCAGGACCTTGTTTGTGGTCTGAGAACGGATCTGAAGGATCGTTCTATTCGAGATCCTAAATGGGCACCGGGACCGGGATCTTGGGGAGTATCACTAGAGAGGAGGATGGCTTTCATGGAATCAATCAAACGGTCAAACATCACAACGGCTTGAAGACACTAGAAATGCATACCTGTACTGTATTCACAGTATCCTTAAAAATAAGGGGGTTGTGGCGAACGGAGACACCACTAACAGCGTATCTAGAGCGGAGATCACTCTAGACACGCGGGGAAGCTTTAATAGATGAGCACAACACAGCAACAGCTTGAGATAGTTCAAGCTAGTGCAGAAAAATGTAATCCAAAATAACTTGCATACACAAGTTCCAAGGGTGAAGTCCGAAGATGAGGCAAGGAAGAAGGATGATGTTATGGATCGCGATAAGAGAAGAGGGGGAGGGGAGCTGACCCCAGGTCACCAGTCAGGTACGGGGCTATTAGGGTGTAATAGGATGCAATAGGATGTATTAGGGGGGGGGCCTGAGTCAGAGCACGGAATAACCTGACAGTGTCATTCCTAATGAAAGCATGATCTGATTCTCGGCCTTTACTCTTTTTTCTATCTTTGTTTTCTATTCACCAATCCCGACTCTACAATGTACCTTGTGGCCTACATGAACAATGCGCGTATGAGGGGAAACTTGTCAAATCATGCAAACATTGATAAGGCTTAGTCATATCTTCTTAATCAGATCTTGCGGTCTACCACCAGGCAGGTCGTCATTACTTGCTGCTAATGTTGCCTCCTTACATGCCTTTGACATGGTACTCATGGTTGAAGTCAACAGCCGAGTCCACCCGTGTCCATACTGGCCATTCCCAGCCATTCCTTGTTTGTTTTGTCAATAAAGTTGGCCCCCCGGTTAAAAGGAGTGGCTGGCGTCATCGTTGGCTCCAGCCGAGGTCACAGCGCACTTGCGGCATGGGAAAAGATGACGACCAGTCTGGGCTTTGATGGCAATTGACAGTTCAGCCGGGAAATTCAGGCTCTTTTTTGTTTGGGCTACGTGATAATATGGTCCATGTATATTCACAGATATATGGCCACTTTATCCTCCACTGTTCTCCTGGGTTATATCAAAGGTGTATCGAGGGTGAAAGTCTTTTGTAAGGCGCTCAATATAACAAAATTAATTAATTTGAGATTTGTTTTGATAGCCACTGATCTTTGGAATGGTTGATGATGTAGGGTGCTTTCACAGAGTTGCCCTCCCTCCGGGTATGATGTCCAAAGTCGCTTAGGTCTTCTTCTTAGCTGCGGCCTTGGCCTTAGCTGCCTTCTTCTTGTTGCTGTTGATCATGACAATTCCGATGAAGGTGCCTACCACGGCAGAACCCAATAGTGTGAGGATGACGGGGATGCGGATGGCCCAAACACGGGGCGGGAAGATGTCGTGGAGAGGGTGTCCGGGGTCGACGAAGGGCTGTAGGACAAAGTTTAGGATGGAAAAACAAACATCATCATCAATTGGCATACCATCAACAGAGTCCACGCAGTGTAGTAGAGAAAGATCGCAGTCGCGACCAAAAGCATGACGGATCCCACGAGTTGGCCCAGCTAAAGCACAGTCAGTGGGGTATGTCCATCAAATGGGACTAGAAAATTTACCATTCTGATAAAGAGCGGTAATTTGAAAAAAGAAAAGAAATATGAAGGAACGTCGATGAATCCTGGGCTGGACAGAACTACCCAGGAATCTCAGGAGCTCCTGTTGTTCCTAGTTGGCCTCTGGTCACGTGCATCCGGCTAGAGCTTTCTCCTGCTGCGTCCTTGAAACATCTTGTAACCTCAGTCCGGCTGAGATTCGCAACCACTGTCCCTCCGGTGTACCTCAAACCTTTTTTCTACCCCGGAGGCCTTTCTACTCATCGAAAATGTCCGACTCGGATGTTCTCCAGTCTGCGGTGCGCGTGCCCACGCCTCCACCGGGCGCGTCGTACTCTCCAGCCGCAGCCTCTCGAAAACGCTCACCTCCGTCTCGTTCCCCCTCTCCTACTCGTCGCCGATCGCCTCCCGGTGACTCTCTTCGAGATGGTCCTGATGTTCCCAACGCCGACGCAGAACATGCTGATGACAGAGAACGGCAACTCGCTGAACGTCTTCGCGAACACGAGAAGCGCGAAGCGGCGCGCAAGCCGATGACTGAGGAACAAAAGCAGGCCTCGGCCAAGGCAGAATACGAAAAGCTGCTCAATATGCGATCTGGTGGCACTTACATCCCTCCAGCCCGACTGCGTGCGTTACAGGCGCAAATCACAGACAAGACGAGCAAGGAATACCAGCGCATGGCGTGGGAAGCTCTGAAAAAGTCGATCAATGGTCTCATCAACAAAATCAACGTCTCCAACATTAAGTTCATTGTCCCGGAACTCTTCTCGGAGAACCTAGTGAGAGGCCGAGGATTATTCTGTCGGTCGATTATGAAGGCGCAGGCGGCCAGTTTGCCCTTCACTCCAATCTACGCAGCGATGGTGTCCATCGTCAACACCAAGCTTCCGCAGGTTGGTGACTTGTTGCTTACCCGGTTGATTGTTCAATTCCGCAAGGCCTTCAAGCGAAACGACAAGGCAGTCTGCATTTCCTCTACAACTTTCATTGCGCATCTCTGCAATCAACAAGTGGCCCACGAGATGTTGGCAGCTCAGATCCTGTTGCTTCTTCTGCACAAGCCAACGGACGACAGCGTGGAGATTGCTGTTGGACTGACTCGGGAAGTTGGTCAGCATCTGGAAGAGATGAACGCTCCCATCGCTCTCGCCGTATTCGACCAATTCCGAAACATTCTGCACGAGGCCGATATTGATAAGCGTGTGCAATATATGATCGAAGTGCTCTTCCAGGTACGCAAGGATCGGTACAAGGACAACCCAGCAATCAAGGAGGAGTTGGACTTGGTGGAAGAGGAAGATCAAATCACACACCGTGCCGGCTTGGATGACGAGCTGGAAACTCAAGACACTCTCAACATCTTCAAATATGATGCGGAGTGGGAGGAGCATGAGGAGGCCTACAAGAAGTTGAAGGCCGAGATCCTGGGTGAGGAAAGTGACGAGGAAGATGAAGACCGGTCAGATGAAAGCGAAGAGGAAGCATCCGATACGGAAGAAGTACAGATGGATATCAAGGATCAGAGTAATACTGATCTGGTCAATCTTCGACGAACAATCTACCTCACAATCATGTCCAGCATTGATTTTGAAGAATGTTGCCACAAGCTGATGAAGATCAACCTGCCGGCCGGGTTGGAGCATGAACTTCCATCCATGATCATTGAATGTTGCTCTCAGGAACGGACATACTCCAAATTCTATGGTTTAATTGGAGAGCGATTCGCCAAGATCAACCGACTCTGGTCAGACCTGTTTGAGGCTGCCTTTGCCAAGTATTACGATACCATCCATCGTTACGAAACAAACAAACTGCGCAATATTGCCCAGTTCTTCGGCCATCTCATCAGCAACGATGCGATTGGTTGGCATGTCTTGTCGGTGGTTCATCTCAACGAGGAGGAGACCACATCTAGCAGCCGTATCTTCATCAAAATCCTGTTCCAAAACCTCGCAGAGAATCTCGGTCTGCCTGGACTGCAGGCCCGCTTTAGGGATGATATACTGCGGCCGAGCTTCGAAGGTCTCTTCCCCACGGAGAACCCACGCCACACCAGGTTCTCTGTCAACTACTTCACGAGTATCGGTATGGGTGTATTGACAGAAGACATGCGTGAGAACCTCAAAAACCTTCCCCGTCCTACAGTCCCCGCTTTGGCTGCACGAGCCGCCTCTCGATCCCTTTCGCGCACCCCATCTGATCGGTCCCGTTCGATGTGCTCAACATGCACTGGATCTCCTCACTCCAGCCGCTCCCGGTCACCTTCGTACTCCCGCTCTCCATCTAGGGACCGTGGCCGTTCCTACTCTCGCTCCTTCACTCCCTCTTCCCGGGGCCGAAGCTACACACCTTCACGCTCTCGGTCCCCAGTGCGTCGCCGTCGTGGCGCATCAGACAGTCGTTCCCGGACCCCCGCAGGACGATCCCGTTCCCGTTCCCGTTCCATCTCTCGCACACCGGCCAAGCGCAGCCGAGCACGTTCTCGCTCCTACGACTCGCGAAGCCCAAGTCGCAGTCCCTATCGATCTCGTCGCTCGGTTACCCGGTCCGTCACACCGCCGCGCCGAGGTCAAAGCCCTAGCCGGAGAAACCGCAGCTACTCCAGATCAGTATCCCGGTCTGTCACACCTGCGCCTCGTCGTGAGCCGGCGTCCAGAGGTGCAAACCGGAATTCGTCTGAATCTGTGTCACCCCCTCCCCGCCGACGACGTGAGGCTACAGACTCTGTCTCTCGCTCTCGCTCGCCCAATCCCGAGCGTCGGGCAGTATCGCGGGGTCGAACCCATTCTCGGACACCACCCCGGCGTCGATAAATCGGGGGCCTCTGATGATTTGACCTCGACTTCTCGGGGATTGGCTGAACGGTCCGTATGTTACTGTTCATAATGAAATAGTGCCTATTAGGAGCGAAAATACGACACTCTACTTTTATTTGGTCTGGTGCGAGGAATTTGAAACTTATGGGGATTCATTGGGAGCAAATCGATTATTTAGGGTGCATTCACGCTTTTTCGGGATTCCCTTTCCTCGATATTCAAATAAACATATTCAAATAGATCACCTTGTGTCCCTTCAGTGATAAGTGTTTCATTTCTAGGAGTCATTGGCAATATTGTCATCTAATGCAGTCAAAAAGGGTATCTCATCATGATCCATCGCGATCTATACACCAACCCATAAATACAACCCTATTCTACCTCCCCAGCCTCCCAAACACACCTATCACACAAGCAAGTCCCACCCAAAGCCCCAGAAGCCCACTCTCTTCTCTTCTGAACCGGCAACCCAATATCACAATAATGATTCAAGATCTCCGAATCCTTCGCAATGCCCCCAGGCCTAAGCTCCTTCATCTCAAGCCCGCGCGACCAAACAGCCGTCTCCTCATTTCTGCGTGCGCGGAAATTAATCTCGCTACTCCATTCCCAAGTCACATTAGGATCACACGAATGGTTCGCAAGACACCACAGCGGATGAACAGCGCACAGCTCCGGCCCTCCATCCCAAGTTGACAGCCGGCCTGACGCCGTACCGCGGAACTTGGCAAAGAGCGTATTAAGAACCCATGTATCGTATCGGTAGAGCATGGCGTATGGATCCAGACCCATTTCATCGAGGATACGCTCCGGCTGCAGAACATTGAGCTGGAAGGAGAAGGGGAGAGTGGCGGTATCGTCTGTAGTGTGCGTTGTCTCTGCTTCCGCGGAGATGGACTCGATATTGAAATCGTGGAAATCGCCCCATATGTATTTCACTTCGGGCAGCTCGAGGGCGTGCTTGTCCTGTGTGGCGGACATAGCGAGCGCTCTGCCAAGCAGAAGAAGGTACAGATAATCGGCCTTGTCCTTGGGGTCGGGGACATCCTTCCCGATAGAGTCGAGGCCGTCCTCAAGACCGCAGATCGCGCCGTGGTAAACCTCCTGTGCTGTGTCGTGGCATTTCTGGCCGCAGAAGATGATGTCTACGCAGCCGCCCTCGCAGGCGACGGGGGGCTCGGCGGCGGACAGTTCTGGGAGCGGCGCGTTGCATGCATCGCAGAGATCGTCATGGAGACGGTTTGTTGCTGTGAGCAATGAAGATTCGCGGAGGATGATCTCGTCTGGGGCGATATCTTCTTTCGCGAAGAGGCCGAGCTGCACGGAGACTTCCATTCTGGACGAGTCGTCGTCGTCTGCTGAGGCATGCAGCACTGGCAAGGCCACTGCGCGGACCTCGCACTTCGGAGCAATGACCGCCAATCGCTCGTTGAGCATGTTGAGGGTCTCTGGTGAGCGGCGGTCGGGCTCATGCTCGTTCCAGGGATAGAGGACACGGCGGGCGAAGCCCTGTGCAGGGAGGACACTGGGATTGATTGAGTCCAGGTCGATGTTTTCAGTTTCTAAACCAGAGCGAGACTTGTATATTTGCTTCACACGATCCATTTGCACGTTCAAAGCAGCTACTGATGCCGTTGCAGATCTCTTTTCAAGTAGGGCCAACCCGCGCACACCAAACTCGAATGCATCGCGGTAGCAGCCGCAGCGGACGAGACTGCGTACTAGAAGGACGTAGACTTGGTCAATGATGGCATCGTATTCCTCTTGGGTAATGGGCACAGTGTCGTCATCTTCATCTTCGTCTTCATCATCTGATTCATATGCTGCTTTCTCAGGAGCCTGCTGGGAAGGGTCTATCTTCCGCCTGGCATGGAACTCGCATTCATCTGGGTCCACCACGGACTCTAGCAGTGCCAGCGCACGGTATGCATCTGCAGATGCGAGATCGGGGAAGCCTAGCTTTTCATACTGAATGCCTCGTTCAAGGTGGAGGTGGGGGTTGTGAGGGTCTGCATAGAGCCTGGTAGTTGTCTCGTTGCGAGCTTGGAGTACTTGTGACGCAGACATGATGTGATGTGTTTGCTCTTTTTGGTTTCCAAAAACGTAAAAAACTTTTTTTATACACTTCGGTTTTCGACAGCCAATAATGCAGTATAGAATCGATATCAAACTGTGATATCGGGTTGAGAGGTTTGGGGTAGAGAGGTAGTAGGCTGTATAGTTCAACGGTGCAGCCTATAGCATTGGCATAATGCCAAATGATCTTTAACTTTGTAAATGAATTTCGTGATCTACCCCTCTGTAGATCAACGATATTCGTGCGGCCAAGTTCTTTTTATCGCAAAAAAATTCTCCGATAAGGACGGTCACGTGAGAGGATAGTTCTGCCCTACGGAGGTTGTTCGCAGAAATAGTAACCTTGTAACCTTGATGAAAGATGACAATTCTCTCAGTTATGTCTAAAAGCAACGTAAATATGATGATGATGATGTTGATCATTTAGGGGGGGAAATGTTGATCAGGAAAAACAGAAGAGCGCCTTACAAGGGTCCTGTCGATTAAAAAGCTACTATGTAGACTTCTCTTGCACGGAACCTCACACATACGACCATAGGGTGTGGAAAACAGGGCTTCCCGTCCGCTCAGCCGTACTTAAGCCACACGCCGGTGAGTTAGTAGTTGGGTGGGTGACCACCAGCGAATCCTCACTGTTGTATGTTTTTGTGTTTTTTTGAATTGTTCGCGAAATGCCTGCCCCTCTGCTCTTAAGCCCCTTCAGCCTGTTAATCTCACGAGCGCCCGATGGTCATCACGTGGGAGTGGCTCAATATACCCCACTCAGTCACTGTCTTTGTAACAGATTCCTGATTCATATCCCGTTTAAATCTGTATTGATATTCAGTCAGGCCAATATGCTCTCAGACAAAGAAAAACTTCAAACATATCTCCAACAGAACGGGCAAACTACCTACATCCGTCTTCAATGGATCGACTTCTCTGGCATTCTGCGCGCGCGATTCGTTCCCGTTGCTCGATGCCTACAGATCGCCCAAGGCAATGAGGAATATATTCTTCCACAAGTGAGCATGATAATCCCAGTCTCAACAGCACCACAATGCTTTCCAACTAGCAATGATCTTGAGGTCTGGGTCCTGCGTCCCGACTGGTCGTCGCTTCGCATATGCGGCTTTAGGGAGAGCAACGCTTCTGTCATGTGTTTTTTGGAACACAAAGGGGCCAAAGAAACGTTTAATAAGTGTCCACGTATGCTATTGTCTCGTGCACTCGAGCGATTTGAGAGAGACTGGGGCACGAGCATACTGGCCGGCTTTGAGATTGAAGTCATGCTCCTAGGCGAGAATTCCCAGCCGATAAATCAACTAGATCGATTGAACAGCTATCAAACGACTGCTGGTTTGCGCGGTCAGAAAATGGATATGGTTGAAGAAATTCTCCGCTGTCTCAAGGCGTCATCCATTAATATCCATCACTTCCATACCGAAACCCGCGATCAGATAGAATTTGCACTCGGCCCTGAGTCTTTACTCGACGCTATAGACTCGCTTATCCTAGCACAGGAGACAATCCGTACTGTTTTTATCAGACACAATATCAAGGCAACCATGACTCCTAAGCCACTCCTCAACGGGCCAACAAATGGAATTCATCTGCATATGTCTATTAACAAACTAGCACCGCCGCACACAGACAATTTCCTAGCAGGTATCATGAAACATATGAGATCTCTTTGCGCTTTCGGGATGGCCAACTTTGACGGGTATGTTCGTACTACCAAAGACGCAGCTGGTACGTGGATCGGGTTTGGCACCGAAAATCGCGACTTACCAGTTCGCAAGATAAGCGAGCAACACTGGGAATTTCGCATGCTGGATAGCACGTCAAATCCGTACCTGTTTGCCGCGACTGTTCTACTAGCGGGCTTGAGCGGGCTTAGCGAGAAGACTGATCTAGCTTGGGAAGACTGTCGCGTTTTCCCGCATTCGCTAACCGAAAAAGAACGTATCAAATACGGGCTCGACAAAACAATGCCGAATAGTTTGCAGGAGGCTTTGGATTCGCTCAAGGCAGACCTAACCCTGAAGGAATGGATACCACAAGCCTTGCTTGACTCCTACATTCCAGTGAAAGAGAAAGAAGTCGAGGTGTTTCAGAAGATGACAGACGAACAGAGGCGCCTTCGGTTCTTAGAGTACTTTTGATGCTCGTGTTTACATTCGATGTGCCAGTCAAGAATTATTCTATCTGAAGGGTCAATACATCTATCTTGCTTCAACATAATTCACGAATTCCAAATCCAAATCTTCTGTTAGATTGCCTCATCTACTTGAAGATTATGACTGTTCGACAAGTAGGAAGTTACCAACGGTATCAAAAGAACTATTCATTAGCCAAATAGATACCCGTGTGTATGTAAATTATTGACCATTGACCCTCAGGAGATTTTGGACTAGCTTCGTTCTTTACTTATCTGTAAAAGGCCACGCCGCTTCCCACTGGCTTCTCTCTTCACTTGTGGTGGTGTGTGAATTCAAGAATTCATCCCGGCATTTTTTTAGCTGCACCTTAAAGTGTTCGTAGCTATTGTGATTCACCCAACCGTCCCACCCTCGGTATGCACCAACTTGACTGAGGAATTCTTCCATTAGCTCAACACCATTAGCCCACTTTGCCTCATCCTTCCTTTGCTGTTCCTTGTCCTCCTCGGTAAAAGAAATTGGACAGGGAATGGATGATCCAACGCGAGTCGCCCACTCTTCCTGGAGTTTTATGAGCATGCCTTGAACAACAGGTTCCCCATCGCTGAAGAGAGAGCCCGAAAGGCCTGCGATTTGGCCAGCAAGCGAGTTTTTGAACTTTAGAGCTGCTGCAATCTCAGGGCAGTCCTGCATCATCTGGATGTCATAAAGCTTGTAGAGAGACTGAGCAGCACGGAGCTTCTTCGCCTCGAGCTGCTCTTCTGGGCTGAGCTCATCGAAATTGTTGGGCAGACTGATTGACTGCAGTCCCTCGGGGATGGGTCCCTCGAATTCTATTAGAGCTGGATGGCGAGCTTGAAGAAATAGAGGTGATAAATTTACGGCTTGCCAATCGATGATGGAAAGAATCTCTGTTGGCTGATCGGGGTTCACAAAGATGTTGTCCCCGTGTAGATCAGGGTGCCATAAAACAGGCTTGGATATCTCTTTGTCTTTCGGCGACAGAAACTTGACAACCTTGAGGAAATTTTGCAGTGCTTCTTGCTTTCGTTGGGCGGTAGGCTGGTATTGGCAAGGCCCATAAAATAGTCCTTGCGGACGTGGGAATTCCGAGAAAGTCTGCAGACAAGAAAGTTCACGATTGGCACGAGCAAAATGATAATCCTCAATGGATGACCCTATTATAAGAAATCAATTAGAACGGTTGGTTAACGATCCGACGAAGACACTTACAGGGCCCTCGATGTACATCAACGGCATTTCTGCCATCATCGAAGAACGTTCGATTCGTGGTCGGACCAACTGCAAATGCCGCACCCACGCTGTCCTTTTTACGCCCAAGCTCAATCATCTGGTTTGGATGGGGATTGCGCAGGTTATCTGCATAATATATGCTTCCATACATGGGAAACCGAGTGGATACAAGTGCCTTCTCAAACACAACAAGTTGCCGAACGATCTGAAGTTTATCAGGACCGGGAATATCATCCCACAGCTTGCTAAGTTCAACTCCACGGCTTCGTTCCATAATGATATACTCAGCTCCAATCTCTTCAGTAGAGGGACTCCAGGCATACACCGTTGGGGTCGGAATATTTAGTACACTCCGTACCTAGAGATCTGGGTCAGATAAGATAGCAGATAGCAACAGAAGACTAAGGAATGCTCACATAGTCCATAGTCGCCACCTCACTGGCTGTGGTAAAGTATTGATATCCAGCATTAGGATTCGGGAGCTTTGCAATCACTTCCTTGCCATCTTCCATCGTGAGTAGGAAAACCTTGCTAAAATTCCCCTCTGGGAGCTTCTGCACTTCGACGCAGGATTTTGAACCTGTCGCGTGGGTTGCGATCTTGACGAGCTCTGCCAGATTGAACTTAACATAGCGGCGGGATAACTGTTCCTTCTCATTCCAAAGCCATCGTCCAGACGTGTAGTGATAAATACTATCCTCATCACAGTCTGAAATCGATGTTCCTTGGCTTATGGTAGGGTTGTTATGCGACCGGGTGGGAATAGGTGTCGAGGATGTGTGCGTCTGGCGCGAGGTGAACTGCCGTAACCAGTTCATATCGACGATATTCTGGAGTGGAACAGAAGAGTAGGCAGCTTGTCCGACTCTAGGTGGAATTATATGACACCTATATCGAAAGACCTCGCAAGCTCTGCGTGCGTACATTTTGTCAAGGAAGCGAAGTTCACACGAAGTCGCATTCAGATAGCACCAACCTCCCGTCACATGACCGCTACTGCAGCCGCCCAGGTGGGTCAGTCACCACGGTCCATCTCCGATGCTTTCGAGGGCTTGAAGTTCAATCCATAAATCTTGTGAGATCGAATCAAGTTTTTTTGTTGGAGATTTCTCCACTTTCTCCAACCCCTAAAGATTCCTTCCATGCTGGCCAATGCACAATGAGCACCACTCTCAACAAATAGCGTTGATTACTTTGACGCTTTCTTCGCGCCCTGGGAGGGTCGTGGGCGCCGTAGCGCTGGCTTCCTTAGCCTAACCCTTAGTTTGTATCAATCCCCGAGGAACATTTGGATAGTCCATGAGATGATAGGTGCCTTGTAGCCGCTGGACGATGCGGCTATGAAACTCCTCATGCGCTTTTAATCACAATTACGTGTGTCTATTCAAAGTATTTTTCCGTTTTTCATTCTTTCTTGTGCATAAATAGGGCTCAAGTTCCCCCTCTAAATGAAGGACAATCAATTTGCACCATCTTGCAGACTTGAACGCCGTTTGAAACGATAATACCCTTGGGAATCACCGAGTTAAGTGACATATCACACAATTACACCACGCAGCTCGTCAGTGTATTTTTGTTCGTATGACTTGGGGATGGCTGCTATTAAAATGTATCTGACTCATGTTTATAGATGCCATGGCAACCGCAATCAAGAAGGCACTAAGGTCCCTTTTTGATGATGCCGCACGGACTAAGTCGGCAATGAGCCGCCTCTTGAATCCATCCGCTGAAGGTCCTGGGGGTCGAGTTTATCCCGCCAGAAGTCAAAAGAATGACCAGCTCTATGGAATTCGCATCGACCGAGGCGAGCTTGTTAGAGGTAAACCCGGCTTCCTTCGTCTTAAACTCCAAATCAACTCGAACGCGGCAAGCAAGACACTTCGGGATATTGCGGCGAAGGATTCTCACCAGGTTGTCTCCGAAGTGGATGTTGACACCAACCAAGATGTGACAAAGGAAAACCTGGAGAAGATACAGCAGGATTTCATCGACAACCTTCGTCTATAGTGTTGTTGAGGAGAAGCAGGTGATACTTGTTGTGCATCTGTCGATGTATATAAAGCTCTCAGTATTACCCTAATCGATGTTGCTTGTCAGTGTTTAGGAAGACTGCACACTGTCTTATTTCGTTTCTTGCAATTAGTTATGTTGTGTTTATGTATGTATGTATCTAATCTCGCTCAACTACAACAGTCTGTCTCATTGCTTACAAGATTTCTTTTCCTTTTATTTGTGTACTTTCGTTGTTTAACAATGGGCTTTTGTGTAGCTTCATAGCTATATATGTGTATTTAAATCCTCCGGATTGCCCTTATCCCTCCCCCCCCACCACACCACCAACCCCAACCCCAACCATGATCGTACGCCAGTCGCATGTGGTGGCTAGCTAATTGTAGTTGTTCACGACGATACGTACTTGTGAATGATTTCCAACATCCCTGGTCTTCACTTCAAAGGTTCCTTTTGACTGCTATGTATACAAGGCAGAGGGTTCCGTTAATCACGATTCTAATCTTTTTGACTATGCCACTTGGCTTCGGTTTCCTTTTCCTCGCTAAACAACAGGTCTTACCGTGATTTTAGTAGTCAAAACAGTAACATGTGTCTTTTGAAACATGGAGGATCCAAGCCAGGAGTTTTTGCAAGTCTAGCTGCCAACACGGTTGCAGAGAGACTACATATACTGCTAAATTTAAACATATGCGAAGCACCACCGCTTGGATCACAATGATACGCACGTCTACCGAGGCTCTAGGAAATCACATAGCAGTCCTGATGGAGTGCCCAAGGCCAAAGTACCTGTGATGGGAGCCATGGAAGAAAGTTGGATTGTTGACCTAAAGAACGAGATTGTTAAGAAGGTGTTTAGGCGAGGCTAAGTGCAACGCTGCCTGGCGGGTTGGCGAAGTTAAGGACATGCTGGATTGTGTATGCTTCGCACGTTATTCTTGAACATCTCCCAAAAACTAACTATTTCCTAAGTTCTTAGATAGATCGCTCGTGGGACCGATTATTAATTATCAACCGTTTTCATGAGCAGATGACATGTCCTCTGGTGTGACATCTTTGGCGGGAATATTGCGTTTGCAACGAATTGACCCCTCTCAGCGTTTTGCAGCAAAAGAACAGTGTACTGATCATTTTCCCAGCACGAATCTTGCCTGTATACGAAGGGACATAGCGGCCAGTGATTTGGAAATGGCCGACAATCTGTCAATTTTCGTCCAAATTGGGAATTGTTGCCGAGTTCTAGACTGCCTTCTATACCGCCTAATACCACATACTAAATCCCTCCAACTACATTTGCATTTTCGCTACTCTTATCACTATACCTACTTATATTGACATTGAACCTTGTAAAAATAAAATCTTCCGACTCCTTATATAGGCACTACGTACGATAACTTTACCTCGAGAAGTGTAGTAAAGTAGTAGGTAAGTAAGTAGTGGTAAGGCGAGGCCGCGAGGGTACGGTAGTGGCTAATAGTAAGAAGAAGGCGTGGATAGAGCAAGAGTAAGAGAGAGAGAGAGAGAGAGAGAGGAAGTAAAAGTTAACTAGGTAAAAAGTGATGATGTACGAATTTATATAGTAGGAAGCTTCATTTTTTGAAGTGATATTTTCGCCCAAGGTAGGGGGAACTGCCCGTGAGATTCCTAGCTTACTAAGGAATCTATAACAGGTATTTTAACGTCCAAAATCAGGCACCAATGACAAAATGCAGTCTATTTATCACTGGCCGCTATGCCCCTTCGTACACGTCGGCGCTGAAGAGCAGAGCGGCAGGCATTTCCCGAACAATTCAAAAAAGAAAAAAACATACAACAGTGAGGATTCGCTGGTGGTCACCCACCCAACTACTAACTCACCGGCGTGTGGCTTAAGTACGGCTGAGC
>KZ108178.1:80799-117623 GCA_002116305.1 Penicillium italicum
CCCTATGGTCGTATGTAACAGGTTACGTGTGGAAGAGGACCATTCAGTAATCTAATATTCGACAGGACCCTTGGAGGGCGCTGTTCTGCTTTTCCTGATCAACATTTGTTCCTCATTAGAACCTTCCAAAGCAGCGAAGATACGCTACATCGTTCTCTGGTGCAAATATTTCAGATAGGGAACTGGCGGTTCTGTTTGAGTTGACAGAAATGTTTGACACTGCACCGACAAAGTGCTGCTGCTTATGATACAAGGCGCTCGGTGGCGCCGAAGGCACATTTGTTGTATCTGAGTTCCATTTATCAAAAGTGACGGTTTGACATGTCCGCTTTGTTTTGATGGTCATGGCCATTCCTTTCGCAAGATCAAGCCATAGATCTATATCTTAGTGCAATTGCGCTTCTGTCTCAGAAATCGCGATTTTCAAAACAACCATCTAGTAGGACAGTCACAAAGACCTCGTGTTAGGCACCATCCCTGGTCTGCATCAAATGTGAAAATTCCTGGAGCGTTGCGGGTGGAGAATTTCCCACCATGGGGTATATTAGAATAAAGATGTTTTTGTTCGAGTGGTGCTGGCAGTATATGTGTATTTTTTATATTTGTAGGGGTGATGGTAGATACTACATAGGTAAGCCCTTGTTTGGCTTTATAAGGAAGGGAAGGTACCTGGATATAGTAGCAAGGGCAGGTCCAACCCTGAAAGGAGGAACCAATGAATCAAGCAAAAGAACTCCTTCTTGCATTAGAGACTGTAATGCGATGCTATAATAAATGTATGGGGTTATGGAAAACTCATGATCTTTTTCACACTGTGCAATGTAGACATCCGGAGTTCTACCGATTCATCCACTACATCACCTATTGAATGATTAGTATATTTCCACAACAAGAACTCCAGACATACCGAGCAATTATCATCGATGACAACAGTCCGATGCTCACCGTCACCAGCAATAACATCAAGTCCACCCCCGAGGCCGCCGTGTTGGCCCCTCAAGTTGGCAGCCAGGCGCTCGAGCACACTCCGCTTTAAGTACAAGTCAGCAAAGAGATCTACATAGAAATCCAGGACAAGTAATTTACAGTGATGTGTGCCTCACTCACGCCGCCACGACGATCAACATCGTTTTGGCTCATGATGCGGTAGCTTTCATGAACTCGCTTCCGGCTCTCAAGACCGCCGATGCTGGAGATGTTTTGTCCAAGGCTGTTGGATGGATTATCGGGGTCGAGAATGTTCTCACCATTACGCGCATCATCTTGAGCTTTCTGGTCTGGCGAAAAGATTTTGATGGTGTTGTCGATTCCCGAAGCGGCAATCATTGGTTCATAGGGGTGGCCTAAATCACGTTAACTTTTGTGTCTCTAGCCAGTGAAGGGAAAATTACCTTGAACAACATTGACAACTTCACTGTCACCTTCTAGGATGTTGACCAGATTTGACGTCTTACGGTCCCAGATAAATATATTACCAGAATCACAGCCGCTGACCACGTACTCATCATCCAGTCCGAAATAGTTAACATCCTTGACCGTCTTGACGTTGCAATGGCCGCGATAGCTTCGCATATGAGGTACACATGGGGCATGGCGCTCGACATCACGTCGCGCCTTTCGAATGGCATATCTCTGGGGCATATTGTCATCGGAATCAAACCCCTCGACCTCTTCATCCGAAGAGGAATCCGTGGGCCAGCCATCAAGATCTTCAACGTCGGTTGACTCCTCTGCACGGCTGCCATCGCTCCCATCCTCGCTTGTATTATCATCGCTATTGTCCGAAGAATTTCCATCGCCTTGGAAGCCTTCAGGTCGAGGATCATTCTGTCTGGAACCAGAAAAACCAGCCCTGGTGAGTTCAATGTGTTGGATTCTTTCCTCCTCCACATTCGAATCGATATCATCCTGAACTCTCTCTTCATCCGAGTCACTCTCAGACTCGTCCGTTGTGGTGTGAAGTCCGCCAAAAGCATTGTTAACAAATCTGTAATTTACTTCACTGCCTACCTCCATCAAGAGTCCTCTGCCTACTCGCAAAATCCAGAACCTCTTCGCAGAGGCACGGTCGAGAGAACGGATTTGTGAGGCGGAATTAGAAACACGGCGTCTGTCGAACCGAGCAGCTGAGTCCCCGAGATCTTCCAAGGGCAATCTGACAGCATTCCTAAATGCAGTCACAGCAGCCCGTTGGGTTGGAAACAGAATGCGCGTGCTATCATGCTCGAATCTAGAGGCATCCACATTCACGATCGGAGTGTCGCGCGCCAATTCCATAATATATGGCACTAGGATGGTTTCAATAGCATCATCTTCGGATTCATCTGGGATTGGGAATCGGCCATGTAATCGTCGAGGGGCATTGCGGCGTTGAAATCCCTCTAGAAGTCGCTGCCTGCCGCCCTGCAGCCAGAGAAGGATTGCTCGGAGGAAGTCATAGCCAAACTGAGCTGCTGGGTCAATGGGGTCATCTTCACCCGGCGCAGGCTTGATCATCTCGAAACTTGATTCTTCCGGAACTCGCGTTTGATCTGCCAACGCATGAGAAAGTGCGCCAGCAGCTTGGACAAATCTCCATGCCGATTGGCGATTGCGACGAAGTGCTTGCTGGATATTAACAGTATCTTGTGATGGGTTCATGGGATAACTCCATTCGCGCATGACCTCACCCATCTGTGGGAGAAATGTAGACGCAATTTCCAGCGCGGATGAAAAACATCTCGAGTAAGATTCGGGTCCCACATCGTCAGACCCTGCGGCCTCCCGAACGGTCGTTTCTGAAAACAAGGTTTTTCGAAGTTTGACTAGCCCTTTTGCGATCTGCATGCTCAATCGCTGGGCATCATTTAGTACAGAATACCGAGCCTGCTCTAGCAAATGCTCGGGGGTGGTGTCTAGAACACTACCGGAGAATGGGGGGAATGGAACATTTTCTGCTTCGCCATTCTCATATTGGATCCTAAAAGTATCTGGCTCTGCTGAGCGACGATGGGATTGATGTCTGCCACCACTTTCCTGCGATGATGGTGTGGCGGGCTTCTTGCGCTTCCGGCTCCGAGAACTGCGACGAGCCGGTCCATTCTTGCCCTTGAGTGTCGATTTATTCCCCGTCTGTGTCTCCCGGGCATCTGGGCTGCGGACTAAATCAAAACTGTAGATGTGATCCCCAGACCAGCTAACAACCATCTCATTGGGGTTCGCATCACTAATTTTACAAGCAGTGATGTGCCCATCATCAGCATGTTTCGCGTGGTGCTTGCCGCCCGGTGCAAATCTTCGCACGCATCGCGTCGCCTTGCTCATCTCCTCATCATCATTGAGACTGGCAGCGCTTGATGTAGCCCTGAACCTTGCAGTGGAGGTGTCCTGGCCAAGCATCCGTCTGTCATGTAAAAAGCAGTAGAGGTGCGCACCACCCAAGGCAATGTAATGCGGCTGACTTGGAGAGCAGGAAATTGTATTGAGGTCCAGGTGGTATGGTTTGTAGGAGATTAGAGGTGGCGGAATATTGGGGTCATCGTTGTCCAACCCTTGTCGGTATGCCATGAAGCCCTGGCCACCCCGTGGCGGAGGGTATGCACTAGATGGTAGCCGCAGATCCCACTGGCGGACGTCACCATCCTCAGAGCAAGTGAGAAAGAGGAACGGAGACGATTCTGTGACGATGCGCTTTACGCTATCGGTGTGGCTTCGATACAATCTAGCGTTGGTATTGCCGTCACTCAGATACCGCGTGCCACTGAAGAACTCATTGAAGCGCCGGCTCCGAGTGGAGGCCGCAAATGCAGAGGTTGAAGCATCATTTCTGCTTCCCGTTGAGTATTCGATATCGAAGACGCGAACCTGTGAGTCGCCGGCGCATGTAACCAAAGTCCCATCATTCGAGTGTGGCATAAACTTCACGGAGAATATATTGGCTTTGTGGCCGGTGAAGACGGTGGTGTTGAGCGCGAATGGAGCATTGGAGGAGTCGGGTTGGTAGGAGTAGATATTAAGGTGCCTATCATCGGAGCCTGACGCCAAAAGACGCCCCGACTTCGACCAACTGCGAAACCGTTAGCATGATGAGCATCAGAAATGGCGAAAGTGTTCGCCAGTCAACAAAACTAAGTGCCTCGACCTAGGTAAAAGCCATAAACATACCTGAGGGCATTGACACATCCAGTATGCCCACCGAGTTCATTCACAATATCGAGATCATTGACCCATTCCTTGGACCCGTAAATTCCCCGAAGCCCAGCATACCGCGCTTGTTCCCCGCATTCCCGGCGCCAAAGGCGATCGTAGAGCGAGTTCTTCATGATCACTGGATCAGATGGGCGAGAAAGCTGAAATTCTTTGCTAGGTACGATCGGTGATCATCTCGAAAGGTACTGAGCAAGTGGATCCCGTCTCTTTGCGGTTGACTTTCAGCTGTCAAAACGGAAGCTGCCGTGGATGACGTCAAGAAGAGAACTCAGAGATGACTTTTTTAAGGTTACATCACCCCATATGAAACAGATCATAGGATATCTGTATAGTGTATAGAATGAGAATAGAGTGAGAAAGACATGAGTAAAGTAGGTAAGGGGAAAACGAGCGGGTTTGCGACACTCCAGGATCTAGATCACCCTCAGGTCAGGTTGAGATGACGCCAGCTGACTCATCAAGTGACCGCAGATTAGGTACCGCGCAAGCTATGGATGGCTGCAAGGTACTTGAGGCGAAGTACTATCACACAAATCTCATTCCATTCATGCTCTTCGTCTTATTTTCATTTCATTTTTACATCATGTGCCCATATTTTTGTACAGGTGGTTGAAAACTAGCTATGGGTATTTGTATGCTCAAACAAAGATGTGCAAACTGCAGACTAGCTTCTCCATGCCCCAATCTGGGGAGCCCTTGTTTCATTTCTAGAGCCTGCCAGCTGTGTTGCAAGAAGGCCAACGGAATCTCTTTCTGAACGCACCACTTCTGACTCCAGTGTTTGCATGGCACGAATCTCCTGTGTCATGAGTTGTATCAATTCAGTCAGATTCCTGGCTACTCTGGCAAGAGCAGATTGTTCTAGATGCTCCACTTGCCCGAAGCCCAGGATATCAAGGACTTGCAATTGGCGTACACAGAGTTCCAGCCTCACATTTAAAGTACGTAATGATTCTTTCCAGCTTCGCCCCAGGGGGTCAATAAAGGCGCCAATATCAAGGCACCCTGGTCCACGGTTACGGCGAATAAGCTCTGCTTGGTTAAGCCAGTCTTCGAAAGTCTTCACAGCCTGAGAGTACTGTGCACCCCGGCCAGCAATCATGTCCGAGACATCTTGTAGAACCTGTGATAAAATTTGAATTTGCTCGGAGAAATCATGCGGACCTCGATGTTCGCGACAATTAGAAAGCCAAAGCCCTAGGGCCTGCGTATTCAGGCGACATTGTCGCTGCGTTTCATCTGCAAGCACCAAGCGATATTGGCCAGCGACACTGTCGTACTTTTTTCGCAAGCGTGTCTCGGAATCCAACTTCCACTCAGCGTGGCTTTGCAGTAAGTTGGAATGGAAAAGACTAAGCTGAAGAAGTTCCGTTTGTAGTGCTGCAATATCCGGCCATGATGAAGAGATCAGCATGTTCCCAGGCTGAGGTTCGGCGCCAGGGGTAGGCGTTGGAGGTTTGGAGAATTTCTTAGGGGACGACGGCCGTTGGTAGGTTGAGAGTGCTCGTGCACGTTGGCCTATTGCTGGGATTGGCTCAGCTTGTTTTGTATTCTGTGCCATTTGGCTCTTGTGCCGCACATGGGTTGTGGCTACAGACGGCGGTCCTTTGCTGGCGCTGACAGGTTGCCTTAAAGAGAGGGACCGTGTGGAGCGTGGTGGGGGTAGCATCTCTGTTTTCTTGGGCGAAGGGGGCCGTCTCATCGTAGGAGGTTGTACTGGGGATCGCCTTTCTGGCGGTTTTCGGGGTGAGGGCGGCGCGAATGATGGCGCTGAGCTCTTTGACAAGGGGGCTGTGATCTTTGTTGAAGGCATCTTCAACGCACCGGGTCGCATGATGGTATGCCGACGGCTGGGTGCTACTCCGTTCTTCAGTGATGCAGTGTCCGACAGTGTTTGTTTTTTAGCCGGCGATATCTCTCGCTGTCTAGTTGGTGACGGGTCCCCGCGTGGTTTCGGCTTGTTGCTTGGTGGCTGAATACGCCCATATCCCATTCCACGACCATTGTCTTGGGCAGCGTTACTGCGCTGGGGGAGCAGGGTTCTTCCTCGGGTAGTGAGTCCATTGTCTTTCGGAGGCACGCCCTCGACCGGCGAGGGATTTGATGGCGAGCGGGTCTTGTTTTTCGTCTCTTGGGCGGAGCCTTTGCTCGGGTTGGTCGTCGTGGATAGTGGAGTGGAGGGTTTTGTGGCAGGTCGTGCTATATTTGAAGTCTGTAGTAATTAGCACGGTTCTATATGTGGCTGTTGGCATGGCAATGGTGGCATGATGAGGGATGCGACAGCTGTGTGGAGCTTGATCGGGGGACAAACAAACGGGAGACTGACTTGTTTACGGGGGTCGTACAGCGAAGCTGAGCGTGTTGGAATGGGCATGATCATATAAGGTCATCAGATGAGAATTGGCGTGATGCATTGGGGTCAAGAAATGGGCGCTTTGTGGTTAATGGAGAGATGGGGAGGCTAGCTGTGCGATCTTCCCCATACCCGCTCTTCTATTTTGCGCCTCTCTTTTTCTACCCCCAAGCTACTCCACGTGTAGTATCAATGCACACAAAATTAATCAATTCATCTAAAAGAGTGTCTAACCGATATATTTCTATAAGAGAAAATTTAATACAAAAAAGGCCCTGCCTAGGCAAACCAGGGCTTGTAGTACTTCCAATGATCGGCACTGCACTACAGAACCAGTGCCTAGATACGATCAAATGAGACTACTTATTCCGACAATAGCCCAGACCGGTTGGGGTTTCCCATTTGTTGCTGGGAAATGATTTGATATGTACCTAGGTATCTAGGTAGCTAGCTAATGTTTTGTTTGTTGAACATCGAAAGTGAATATTTCCTCGTGGCCTCTATCGACGCTGAGCCAGCCGTCACTTTCCCGTCACTTTGCCATCACTTTCCCATCAGATCCCTCTCTCTGATCTCCTATTAACATTTCAATGCCTACTAACTTATGTGTATGGATGGGAGATGGGAGAAGTTTCAATTCCTATCATTAACGGGAACTACCTAGGTGAGTGCGTTGCACTCACCGTCACACCGCCCGAATTCACACATGCCAGATGGACAAGAAGGCATGTCCGTCCTTCTTGTATGCGGCAGTCACCCGAGAGACGTCCAGGATCCCAACCTGCCAGATCTCTGATGCATGGCCCAGGAGGCGGATGCCATGCAGGTTTGCCCGGTCCAGGAGATATACATCCCCAGACTCCTTGCCCATCATGACAAACTTCTCTGAGATGGCCAGAGCAACGACCCCGTCATCCTCTTTATAGTTGAGGATTACTCTTTCTCCACTGGTGACGTTCCACTTCACCACGTATCCACAGTCATCTGCTGCGATCAAATCATCTCCCACCATATCAAGATGGGTCAGCAGATCGGAACTACTGCTCTTGAACGTGCATTTACTGTAATTAATTTTAGCTTCCAATCCTGAAATGACGATATATCAGAATAAAACATACCCAGCCAGAAATCTTTCAGTATCTGGCAGCCACACCTGGATCTCCGATTTTCTGCCGTCGGTAGTATCTGCGCTGGCAGTGGCAATTGCATGGTCGTTCATGCATACGAACTGAATTTCCTTCACGTGGCCTCGGAGTACATGCTTGCATTGGCCAGTTTCGATGTTCCAGACGCGAGCCTCCCGATCATGACCTCCAGAGACAAGGTAGTTGCCATGCAACTTGAGGCACAACACAGCACCTGTGTGTCCTTTAAGGGTAAGTGAGGCATTGTTGTTATTATCCTTGGTGAGGTCCCAAACACAAATGGTGCCATCACGGCTACCGGCAACGATGATGTTCTTTTTCGCCTCGATGCAAGAAATAGTGTCATCAAGGCCCTGGAGCCAACAGACGACACGGCTAATAGAAGTCAGTACTAATTGGCATAAAATAAGCAAATGTCAAACACTCACCCGCATCGGATATTCCAAATCCGCAAAAAGCCACCATCGTGCCCAGTGACTAGTGCTTCGTGGTCGTCCAATGGAGCCATGGCGCGGACAGTGCAGTCGTTCAGAGCAGGGTAACCCATCTTTAGAATTCTGTGTGAACCTTTTGGCTCATTATATGCAGTCAAATCCGTGTTTTCTCCAGCAGGTACGTTTTCGTGGTCCTGACGAAGGAAGAGGTACACGCCGCAACGGAGCCATCCCACAATAGTCACTCCCTTCTTAATCATCTTTGTCTCATGGGCGACTGTCCAAGGAAGACACGGGGACGCCAGAAACCATTGAGGTAGGTTGGACACGCCAGAATACCATATCCAGCCGGTTTCCAGTTTCAGGGCTTCGAGTCTGGCGGTCAATCCTGCGGCGAATGAAAAGGACCAGGAGTTACTAAATTAGCACAGAAGGTGTTAGTACAGATCAAAGCAGTGGAAATCATGGCGGCCGTGTCAATATCTACCCCACCAGACCTCATTTCCGCAGAACGCATTCGGGACATGTTACTTACACAGTATCGGGAGGGACAGAGCCCCCACTTGTGGGCGTTGAGTCCGGGTCTTGCTTGGCAACCTTCATGGTATCCAGTGGAACAAAAGCGACATTGCCGGCTTCGGGGCCCGAATTTGACTTGCTGGTATACACAGTATCCAGGGGACTAGAAGTCACACTTCCGACTTCGGGCTCTGGGATAGAATTGATGGTATGCATGGGCTTCAGGGGACCAGAAGCCATGCTTCCGTCTTCAGACTCTGTGGTGGACTGGTATGCCTTGATGGATGAGTTTTCTGGATGAGTGCGTCCCAACCAGTTGAGCAAGCCCCGTCTGTTGTAAGTCATGCGTGCCGTGTCCATGTTCGGCCCAAAGGAATGTATGCTGCTCATACTCGGTTGTGTGTTGTACTGGTTTCCGCTCGAGTCAATGTCGGAATCGGTATGGCGCATGACTCCGGTGCGCAGGGTAAAGTCAACGAGCTCCATGTTGACTGGGATGACGTTGGTATCCGACCACAAGTTGATGAGATCGATAGTCGGTCTCATTCGAATGATCTTCTTGTTTCGAACATGATAACGGTCACTTTCCGACCATAGATCAATCAAGTCGGCTGAGGAGCTGGTTTCATACCCATCTTCCATGTTGTCCGGAGCAGGGGAATGGCTACTCAAGTTCACGTCGATGGAATCGACGTCAGTCACCAGGTCGGCATCCTCATTGTCCGAAGACAAATCGATGAGGTTGATGCTATCAGCAGGACGATGGATGGGAAGGTCCCATAGATCTTCGAGATCGATTCTCGGACCAAGGGGGACCTTGATTTCCGTGTGAGGATCGATCAGATCGACCTGCGCAGAGGAATCAATTACGCCAGTGTCCAACTTCAAATCAATAAAGTCAATGCCTAGCAGTAGGTTGTTGGTACCAGTGTCCGAATCGAAGTTGTTGCGCTTAGGGTTAGCCGAACGCGCGATCTCGTAGTCGGGTGTCATAATGCTCGGACGGACGTTTCGCGCAACGCGATTCGCCATCCTGCTGTATTTTGTTAATAGTGAAAATAGTTTTGGGGTTGTAGTACTTACTCAATGAAGCTTTCGAATAAGCAAAATTGGTTCAAGGTGGGTGGTGCCGCCAGAGAGTTGCAATGGGTGATGAAGTTCGAATGATGGACTCAAAAGCGATTATAATAGCGCGCGTCGAGTCCAAGAACGAAACATGTGTTCATTTTGAGTTCAAGAGCTAAACAGTTCTTTACGCTTAATGTCTAGATGTTTGCTTGGGTTCTTTACATCGCTCTCGGCACAGGGAACCCTTTAACGAGGAGATCTACTCAATAAACATATTGCATCAACGTCGAGCATAGAAGTATTGAGGCAAGCTACTCGTAGAAACTATCACGGTGTCAAGTGATACAGTGGTGCTTTGATAAAAGAGACCTAGCACATCACGAAATAGACGAAGAGTTGGATTACCAGGAATCATTTTCAACTTCAAGGCCCGGAACACCATTGAGGAGTTGATCAAATAGCCGCTCTTCTCCTCCGTTCATCAGGAGCAAGTTATTGTTCTATTGAATGTTTCGTCTAAACACCCCAACTTGATGCCGGGCTGGGAAAGGTTAAGAGCAGAGCCGCGAGTGATATTATTGGCAAATGAGTTCACATATGGCGAGCCTGTCTGCAAGTTGCATTGGTAAATCTCATCAATAGTTCAGACTAACAACCCGGATTGTATTTGACGTCGTTGCCTGTCGTTATTGCAATCAAAAGTCATCCCACTCCAACGTTGCACAATTGTGTCCCCCCTCCCCAGCCTTCATGAAAACGTCTATCTTTGGTATATTGCAGGTCGCTCAAGTGTAAATGGCCAATGTGGCTGGCACAGTTATTGCTAGGCAGACATACCTACATCCATAGTCAACTGGATAATGTCATCTAGGGCAGAGGCCGGCCGACTTTTCTTATCTACTTTGAAATGGATCTAGGCTGCTCTACTGATATCAAGTTTGGCATGAGTTGGGTCCTGTTACAATGACCGGATTGTCAAATCGAGCTAGTTTCATTGAGTAAAGACTTAAGCTACCAAGGTACAATAAATCTTCATTGAATTGTTGGCTTCCATAGCGGATGGACATTCTCATTAACAGCCGTTCAGAAGCGGCAACACACTGCCTGGAGTACCCAGGATATTGAACAATGAAGTAGCCCTGACATTCCGACGTATAGGATCCCGCAAAACTAACACGACCTCTACACTCCCTCAGCAGATGGTGGTTCATTTGCACTATATATCTTTTTAGCCATGCTATCATTTTTACTATATCTATTTCCAGCAAAAAGAGCAGCGTCAGACTTACCACATTTCCTTTGCAACTGCCTTGTCCCGGACAGCACAGGAATGTGCCGCCGTTGCAGTATTTTCCCTTCTGGGAGCACCCAGCTCTCGCTTCCAGGTTTGGACCAGCTTCGGCCATTGCAAAGGCAGCTAGTGCAAACAGGACAATGTAAAGCTTCATGTTTGTTGATTTGAAAAGAAAATTAAAAATGGGTTGCGAGGTTTGAAGAGATAATGCACCGCTGAGGAATTGGTTTCATAACCCGCGTGGGCGTTGGGCTTTTTATAGAGCCCATGCTCTCTTGATTCTTTTTCACTAATACGAGAGACTGATCGTAGATCCTTGGGATTGGATGCCTAACATGCCAAAACTATGCCTCAATGGTTCGCAAAGTGATGTTACATTGCAGGACCAGATCAGTTGACACTGCAATGCCTTCGAAGTGAAACAGAAACAGCCCACACAAATTGCAGGTCGTTACTCAAACAGCAGAATGTCCGTGCAGATCGACCTTGGCATTTTTGGAATACGAGTGAGCACTTGTGAGGGACATCCCTTCATGATGGAGATCATGCACATAAGCCTGCACGAGTTGTGGGGGCAGAGGCCCACAGTAACGAAGGGGTGTGAATTGAACAACTGATATCATATCCATAGATAGTATACCATGGAGAACCCTATGTTATAAAAGGCAGGCACTTCGCCTCTGATATAGCTTAAGAATCAATCAACAATCATCACTCTATCAAATCCTCAAATCAAATTTCTACCAGAAACCTAACTACCTCCCGCCAAGCCCTTCAAAATGCGTTTCTCGATCTTGGCGCTTGCAACTGTCATTGGTCTGGCACTTGCCTCACCCATTGAAGTTAATAAAGAAGCGGCGCTTTCTTCGCGGTCCAACAACTGCTTCACACTCTGCAAGATTGATGGTGGAGTGGGTTCATTCTTTGTGTTTCCATAGCTTGGATTTCTGGCTAATACTATTGACTATAATAGAGTGACCAGGGCTGTCTTGAGAAATGCAAGAACAGCTAGGAGCAGCACGATGTTACGGAGAAAAGAGGGCAATACAAGGTTGACAGCCTAAACGGCTCCGGGGGTCCACGAGTCTTAGGGTCTCAGCCTGATTATGTATTGACACTTCTCTATGAACATGTATATGACCAGAAGACTATGATTGGTTATGTTTTGTTCTGTTCGTTGATTATTTGACAGACGTGAAGTCGTTTGTTGTATCTAGCGGTCAAATTATGGGCGTCAATAAGGTCCAGAGAGTCTGAAATGCATATCCAATTCACATTTCTCATTTCCCCACTCAAAATACCAGCTTACATTCATAGTTGCCTAAGCTGTTAAGGAGGCCAGTAAGCTAAGCTGTAATCCGTACGTAAGGAAAATCCGGGGTTGTTGCATGGGCTAGATAGAAACGGGAGATCGACATGTTTGGGCCGCGTGGCTGAGCGCCGTGAAATATGTAGGGGGAAACGAAAACAACACATCATACCGAGACAGAGTCCTTAGCATATGCACATTCACTGTTTTGGTACTCCATATCCATTGGCATAGCAGCGACCTTAAAAAATAGTTTGACAAGGAATGGGTATGTCAATGGATTGCTCCTGCTTTTAGTGCTCTCTTGGTGCTACCTAGAAAGCCTTGGAGCCAGCATGACAGAAGTTTGAAGTGTAATAAACTGATAGCTAGTTCACAGGGAAGCAGCCTGTGAGGATAATATATACGAATGTAGGTTAGATAACCGCTGCCAAAGTACATGCGCATGGCTGCAGACCGACACCGGACCACCGATATACGGACCGTGGACGGACCGTGAACCGATATCGAAACACTTCACCCTATCTTATTGGTCGACCTTATCATGATTAAATTCCAAAATATCCCAAAAATCACTTAGCACAATCGGCTGTTTTACTGCATTTCTTTCTGATCGTTCCAATCAAAAGCCGTAGTGTCTGAATCCAGGGCATTAGACTTCATGTGATCGGCTCAAACGGAACCCCCGCCCGATAGAGACGGACCGTCCCTTAGAATCATGACTCTCAGTTCATAGATAAATACCAAGGTCAACCTTGGAATTCGCATTAATAGAAGAAGAAAAAAACAAGTCACAATTTCAAAATGACCTCAAGCAGCCCCTCATACCTTATTATTGGCGCAGGTGTCTTTGGTGTATCAACCGCCTACACCCTCATCCAAAAGTATCCCAATGCATCAGTAACTCTGGTTGATCGAGATGCATATGATGCCGAGTCCCGTGTAGCTGCATCGTGGGATTGGAACAAGGTTGTCCGCGCTGATTACGACGACAAGGTCTACTGCAGACTTGCTCTTGAAGCCCAAGATATCTTCAAATCCGACCCTCTTTGGCAGCCACACTTTCACCAGACTGGCGTTTACTGGACATGCCGCAGCGACTATGCGCAAAATGTCATCACAAACCACAAGGAACTCGGTCGCCATGATGATATCATTGCTCTCCCTGTCGCGGAAGCTAGAAAGCTTTACGGAGGAATTTTTGACAATGCCGACTACACCGGTGTTAAGGAGGTTCTCGTGAACAGGGCTAGTGGCTGGGCTGCGGCCGGGGATTCTCTTCGAGCAGTGACCAAAAGATGCTTGGAATTGGGCGTCTCCTACGTCACTGCATCCGTTGCGAACCTTGAATTCGATGGTCGTGGCTCTTGCACTGGTGCGAAGACACAATCGGGAGAGATATTGTCGGCTACGCATGTTATCGTCGCTGCGGGAGCTTTCACGCCGACGTTGCTAGAGTGGAGTGCTGCGAAGAGCGGCAATTCTGGGCTACGAGCTGGAGAGCGGATTCTTGCTGCTGGTATCACGACTGGGATGGCGCAGCTCGATGAAGAGCAATATGAAAAGTTCAAAGACATGCCTGTTGGCTTCCAGGGTTACACACCGAATGAAGGTGTGTTTTTCCCGGGGTATATTTCAGTTTGAATTGTCACTAATTATTCTCAGGGAAACCATTCATTGGAACTATCCCCCCTACTAAAGACCGAGAGCTCAAGTGGTGGGGATCTAAGATCTTCACAAACACTCGAGAGGTACTCCCTGGGCATTACCTCTCTTCGCCTCCACCCACACATGACTACAACCAGTGGAAGGTTCCAGGGCCTCTCAAGCAGGATATTGTAGAGGCCAGGAATCTGTGGTATGGGCCCGAAAGTGCCACATGGAAGATGACAAAGCACCGCATTTGCTGGTTAGTGTCTCCCCCCCTCCAACTGACCGTTGAATGCCATGATTGATGTTTTTTAACACTTGATAGGGACGCTTTCACTACTACCTCGGACTTTATCATTTCTCCTCACTCTGCCTCCAAGGGACTATACATTGCCACTTGTGGTTCATTCCATGGATACAAATTTTTCCCCGTGCTTGGAAAGTACATCACGCAGATGCTTGAGGGAGAATTGGCGCCTGAATTGGTTGAAAAGTGGGCATGGGATCGACAGCGACCTGATTCGTCTGAAAACGTGGAGTACCCGAACTCTGAGATGAAGCATTTACTGGAACCTGCAGCGAAATTGTAGAGGCAATTGAAAAGGCTCTTCAGGCAAAATCGAGCATGGAGTTTTTGATGCACTCAGCGAGACATTATGTGATTTAAATTGAAGTTACGAATACTTACTTATATCGCAATGACTGTTTGGCATTGGATTTGCCCAAAACCGGTAATATAGAGATCCGTCCATGGAGCTGTCGGTTGCTCACACGTATAGTCTTTAGACTTGTTTGAGGCGATTGTTTGCGCTATTCCAACTAGAAAGAAAAGAAAGAATATCAAGAACGTTGCAGTGACACACAAAATGTGACCTTCTAAGGTTGGAACATGTTGTCAAAAGTGATCGCCTGCATAGTAAAGATCCATGAACAGAGATGTTTGAACAATATAAGAATTTCTATATTTGGTTTGCTCTACCGGTCCTAACAACAGATCAAAGCAGAACATCTCTTTTCATCAAGCTAGTGCATCAATGCCACAGAAGGCAGGTGCAAACTGAAATAGGGAACCATGCCCCTATTTCTATCCATACATCTCAAATTCATCTAGCAAATCTCACACCTCAAAGACTCCCACGACGAGGGAATGAAACACCATCCACTGCCGGGTGATCAGTGAACCAGGTCACCTTATCCCCAGCACCGTGGTTGACCAGAGCCGAAGGAAGACTGGAGCCCTCCTCCAGATCAAAGATCTGCTTCAGGATCTCCTTCTTGCCGGCGCCCGTCGCGACAAAGGCAATGTTGAAAGCGTGGGTAACAACCGGCAGGGTAAGGGTGATGCGCTTGGGCGGGGGCTTGGGGGAGTTTGTCTCCGCCGCAACCCAAGCATCTTTCTCACGGAGCAAAGCGTGGCCGGGGAAGAGCGAGCAGGTGTGACCATCGGGACCGCAGCCGAGGAGGATGAGATCGAAGGCGGGCAATTTGACACTGTCCTTGGCGGCAAACTCGCGCATCAGATCCTCTTGGTAGAGATCTGCGAGCTCCTGAGGATCGTCATCCTCGATGTGGTTCTTGTCGATGGGGTGGATAACGGGTGAGCCGAGCTCGGCGGGGATCTTGGAGACGAGCTCGTCGTTCAGCAGACGGTAGTTGCTGTCCTCGTGGTCGAGTGGGACGGCGCGCTCGTCGGCGAAGAAGATGTGCCACTTGGAGAATTGGGCGGTATCTTCCGGGGAGCCATTGCTAGTGGCGAGGAGGGCTTTGGCGAGAATGGTAGGCAGGGATCCGCCGGAGACGGCAAGGCGGAAGGTGTCGTGCCGGGCAAGAGCGGAGTTCTGGCAGCGAAGGACGTAGCCTCGCAATTGCGTGGCTAGCTCATCGGAATTGGCGAAGCTGTGAAGGTTGGGGTGTCCGGTGGCCATGGTTGATATGTTGATATGTGGGTGGGACAAGAATGAGGGGTAGGAGATATTTCGTTTTTGGCGGGGCAAAGGGCCGAGATCTAAACGCTTTTTGGGGCTTGACCTTGGAGATGATCAGATCAACAGTCTAGTCTGCAAGGTAGTAATTTAGAAGTAATTGAGAAGTAATTTAGGAGAGAAGAGATAAAGGAGAGAATATGACGTCGCTGGCGAATCTAATCATGTGTCCACTCTATTCGTGGGAATCCATAGGAATTCGCCAGAAGTGGGATTCCAAGGATCACCCAATGATTCCTTCCCATAGCCACACCTTATTCGATTACTCTCTGGCTTCATGGTCTAAACTGGGGTAGATGCATGGCTTTTTAACGGTTTTCTAATGGTTTTCTAACCTTGGAATGTAAGCGCGTTCAACATTCCGCGAGATAAGGAGATCTAAAAAGTTGATTTAAATAAATTTAATTTGAGCATTTGAGAGATGAGACATGAAATATTCACATTTAAATATGCAACATGAAAAGTACGGAGTACACCCGTGGACATTTTCTTAATTATCTAATAATTGGGATGCGAAGCCCAAAATGCCCACCTACGTAAACGTACATGACAAGCCTAGTGTCTTTAGTGTCCCTAGTGCCTCTAGTGTCTCTCAAAATAGTTTCCCCTTTCTGTTTTAGTTCTGTTTTGGAAGTGGGGATAATTCATTTGGTGTAGTATAATAATATGCCTCCTATTTCCTATATTTTCAGGTCAAAGGAGATAACTTTATTGAAAATGTTGAAATTCCCAGAAACAAAATGCCAAGTGAGGTCTATTAGGTAGCAACGTTAGTGGAATGAGCGCAGATGTTGTAAAACCTTGGAAGCAGCCCATACATAAGCCCATGCGGATGATCGGCAAGAGGATACGAATTACTCCGTAGGATAGGAACATTGGGCGTGAAAGGCAATTTAAAAAAGACCATTGGGTGATTCCCTGTTTCATCTTTTTTGTATCCCTTTTTTTTTCTATTTTTTTTCTATTTTTTTCCTGTTTCTCAAGTCAAACCATCATTGAAGAAAAAAAAAACTGGGGTAAACCGAGAAATCACGGGGCTCAACCGCTTAACCGGGTTCAACTCAAAAACATGCGATTCCCCCCCCCCTTCCTCCCTTCAAACTCTCAAGGGTCAAATCTAAAAAAATGAGCTCTCCAGTACAAATCACTCCTCAGCCTCAGACCGGCGGTGTTGCTCGTCCATCTGAGGCTACCTCTCCACAGACTCTCGACATTGTCCGATGTTCCCGCTGCCAACAATCTCTCAGCCTAGGCCAATCAGGCCGTAGCTTCGTTCAATTCGGTATGAACTCCTACTACTGCAGTCGCTGCGCAAACAAAGTCGGCTTCGGAGGGTGAATCAAGAACATACAAACTACAATACACCTATCACCGAAACCAAAACCAAAACCACAACAAACCGGAGGATCTGGGGAGTCTAGCGAGTGGTTGACCGGATCAACATCACAAACCGTCTTTCAAACCAACAAAAAACCGTCCCTCCCGTCGCAAGGGTACATGCGGCTTCCTGTCCGAATGGGACACCATTCTATCCCGTCTCTTCGACAACTTTCCTTCGTTTCCGACTTCGCCTTGGATCCCAGTTCGAGAGTTCCTGTGTGATTTTGTAGACGATGCTGGCACGGCCTGCTCTTCATTGATCGCAATTAAAGAATACCGACAAGGTTGATGGAGCATTACACAGGTTGGCTTCGGTCAACTGTACTTTCTTGGGGACAAGGATGGCAGGAGATCAGTGGCTCTCGGTGCGAGAACCACGGGACTTCGGACCGAGGTGCGATTGGGATCTCGCCGCATTTGGATCATTCCACTCGGTCGGCATTGATCGGATACCACATACTCCTATATTGTTGCATGTTGAATCCTTCCGTCTTGATTTGCCGACCACATGGCTTCTCTTGCAAGGTCACCGAAGTTCATCAACTCCCATAAGCGGCAGTGCTGATTAAATTTTTTTCCCCCTTTCAATGCATTTTGCATCACGTTATTGCGCTACTTGGAGCAGGTCTCATGTCTTAATTTCTCTTGCTCTTCAGCGATCGCCCACAGGGTTCCCTATCTCATTACTACTTTCGAGCCATACTGTTTGATATCACCTTTGCATGCAATTAGAATACTTTACTTTATTGATCAGTTTAAAAAACAACCCATAAACATGGTCCTTTGCCTACGTACGGAGTATGGAGTTGCTAGATATTTTAAGACACCCCTTTTCAGGTGAAACATCTATGATCACATGAATAAACCTAAACATCTGCATTTGCACCCGTTTCAAATCCCCGTGGATAAGAGGAGTCTTTTTGATTGACGTGAGAACCGAACATTCCTCAACCCAGATTTAACGCTCCAATTCGCCAGTCAAAGAGTTGTAGATACGCAGATTGGCCAGGTGATCTCCCCTCCCAGTGCTTTGGTCGCGGATCGTCATAGTACAGCTTCGTCTCACACTGTGTGAATCCCATTTAGGTTGATACTATCTTCATATAATTTCAACAGTCGCACATGCCCTGTGGCATGTCTATTGTTGTGATTGGTCCCCCCTCGGACCCTGATTAATGGGGACACGAATGAAGATCGATTCGAAGATAGGCACTTTTGCATATTCTACCTGTACCCTATAGGTAGTAGGATGTTAACTACATAGTATTTTCCATACCTGACTCTGACTTGCCGGGACCTGCAGTGTGACTATCGAGGAATACGTGTCCGTGCTCGTGAACGACATTTTGGGGAGTTGGAACCGGACCCTTATTGCTTCAATAATCCTACTTTTCTAACTTTCCACATTGATCTGCAGGTACTGGAGAATAAAATCCGCTTTTTAAAATCAATAGTCAATGTAATTGATCCAAAAAAGAAAGAAAAAATCCAATAACTGCAAGATATGACAGCTCATGATCCCGCGACCCGCTCTGATCGAAGATCCCTTTCTTAAAAATCGTTTCTTTTTCTTTCAATTCTGTCCATTCTTTCGTTATTTTTGCTTTTTTTATTCAAGGGCTTTGATCTGACAATAGATACTCCGTACAGCCGCCAATGTGATGAATACAGGTCCACTCTGCATGTCTCTCTGCATGTCCGATCCGGATCTAGCGGTGTAACACATACTTCCGTATTAAGTCAGGTAAGCCCAGCTTTCCCAAGTGTTTTGCCTCAGTGCACGGGTTTACCCGGTATTAGATGGAGATTTTTGTTTTAAAAGGGAGGGGGAAGGACATATTACATGTCAGAGTGGCCACTGATACCATGTCCTCAAAGTGGAACTATACCCGGGAGGTGGGACGGCGGCACCACTCTATTGCATTCTAATATTTGGCAGAGCTGAGCTCATGATAAAAATGACATATCTCAGCCTGAAGGAGAAAAGGAACTGCTTATTCTCTGATCTGACTGGCTATTGCTCATCTTCTGCCGTCGCCATTCGTCCAGATTGTGCAGTATTCTGGGTCCCCAGAATTTCTACTTGCAAGCCAACAAGACGGATAATTACTAGCCCTAAGAAATTAATTGACTATATCATACACCATCATAAACTATTCCTGTGAAACCTCCACACACCCTCCTTTCTTTGTTCAAAGGCTTTATAATCTGCTCGACCTTCGTCCAGCTCGAGGAGGGGGTTATCTCTTCTGCAGTTTGTCGGTCCGACCAATTCGTTGACGTGCATTTATCCGACAGGAAAAAAAAGGTATGCTTGTGCGATTTCGTTCCCCAAAAATGACACCTTGATTGCACCTTGATACTTGGTGATTTTGTTCCTATAGAATTTCCAGCCCAAACAGAGTGGAAATGCAAAGGTATCACCATATTTATATACCCTGAGCTGACATGGACCTCTGATAGAGAGTAAAATTGTCCTAGTTCTGGACTCAACCGAACACCTGGTCGGATAAGTCGAGCCCCGACTATTTCGCAACGCTGACGGACCGGGATACTTACAAGCATCCACATCTATCCTCCATTTGAACCCATTCGTCTTGAGCTAGAGCGCTTTCGGCACTAAAAAAAACCGGCGTGTTTGAGATATCTGCAGCCATGCCTAGTCTCGGCCGTGATAAAGGTCGTCCCAGATCGCGCAGGTCGGATGATGAGTTTGTCATATTCCTCCAAGGCGTGAGTTTGACATTGAATGTGCCAAATGCGTTTACAGACTAACAAGAATTCCAGATTCCACCCCATTGCCGCTGGCAAGAACTCAAGGACCTCGTGCGCCAAACTGCAATGCATATTCGCCAGGCAGTAGTATACGATGATAGCCATGGATTTCCCACCGGACTCGGCCAAATCATCGTGAAAAATGAAGAAGAGGCCTGGCGAACGTACCGTATGTAATCATACACCCAAACCCTCAATTATTTACCCTAACACCACCACAGATCGACTTTCAACCAGCGGATGGGACGGCCAGAGCCTAGTTGTCACACTCTCGCGAACAAGTACGCCGACAAAGCCCATTGCCGGACCTACCAGAAGTCCATCAATGATGCCCACAGGCTACATCTCTGGCCACTCCACGCCTCCATTAGTACATGGGAACATGGCAATGCCCCCGTCACCAGTATCACCAGAGTGAGCATACCACATCCTCGAGTATGAAATCCGAAACAAGCTGATCCCCCTCACTCAGATCTTCCCACCCCGCAACTCCACCATATCCATCATACCCAGAGTACGGCGTGATGATGGTACCCATACAAATACCACAAGGATACATGCCCATGATGCCCGATCCACACGCACAACCGATGCAGTGCTACCCGCCATCCCCAGTAATGAACGGCACAATGTATGAGCCGCATTGGAACATGATGCCAGCCTACCCGATGTCCCCTCCACACCACCTGCACCACGCAAGCGGCGAGAACCCACTGCACAACTACCACCACTACTACCCCTCAACCCCTTCCTATCCAGATCGAAGAGCCATCACAGTCGAGAACTTGAACTCGACTACTACTTGCGCCGACCTAAAAGCCCTTCTGCAGAAAGCCGGCACCGTGCAGAAATGCAGCATAGTCGCCGTGGACTCGGTCGATGAAATTGGTCAGCTGCGCGGCTTGATCACCATGCAAACGGCGGAGGAAGCACAGGGTGCTGTGACCATGTTCAATAATTTGAGCTTTTTGGGGTCGCGCATTAGAGTGAAGGTTGATCGTGGTTCGCAACTCGCGAGGGCTGTTAGCTTTGAGGGGGGTTGTGCTGGCTCAGACACCGCGGGCTCGGTGCCGGGGAGTGAGGATGTGTATCAGCCATGGGCTGATGAGATGACTGCAGAGGCTATTGCTGTTCATACTTGTAAGCCGCTGGTGATAGATGGGTCTGGGTTGAATAGGTCGGGAGATCGTTTGTCGACGTCTGCGCCTACGTGATAGATGGGTTATGTATTATTCGAGATGGAAGGTCGACATCAAGATTTACATATGTTCTGCTTGTGCTTTACTTTTCAGGGCTTCTGTCAGTGGATTCCTTGATCGTGCTCGGCGTATATCATTCTGTGCTTCATAGGCGTCTAGATCTTCTTCGTTATAAGGCCTATCATTGATCTTCGTAGACACCTGAGCTCAGTGACTGTCTAACCTGCCCCCTTTGCTCCACCTTTGAAAAAAAAGTCCGTACTTGTATTTCAACTAAATCTCCCTAGATATCTCGACCCGCTCTTCTCTATTCCATAGATCGCACTAGATACAAATCCGTATAGGCATTCCTATGCGGACACAACTTCTTCCCAGACGTGAGGTGCTCCAACACTCTCCCATCCGCACAATCCAAAGTCCAAGTGCATGATCGATCCTTATCCTCCAAAGCCGCCAACAAAGCACCAACCAAGACCCCAATCATCCTCGGTCCAAAGGTCGGCTTGGCAGGACACTCAAACGGCGGACATCCAAAAGGCATGAAAGCATGTCCCTGCGCGGGTGTAAGAGCAGACCAGCGACCCGGGTTGAATTGCTCTGCATCAGAGCCCCAGATATCAGGCCTCAGATGACATCCCTCGATATCAGCCGACACGATCTCGTAAGATGATCCCATATCCTGGTTCGACTGGTACGCTCGATGAATGTGTCTTGTAGGCACGTATAAGCGGAGGGATTCACTGACGATGTGCTTTGCAGAGGGTGAACTCTGAACACCCCGTGCGCCACCTGTGCTAGGATCAGCGCTGGATTCGGGCCTGGAGTGACTGGGCGAGAATGCGGGGCTTGTGTCGAATTGGGATTTGGTGGGCTGAGATGCAAAAGCAATCATCGTCTGCCGCCACGCTGGTACTTCCTTCCCAGTCGCGAACCGTATCTCTAGGAAAGCTCGCAGGACGACACGCCACATTGTCTCGAAGGAAGGAAGAATTAGGTTCAACGGGTTATCCTCTGGACGATCGTGTTTCCCGAAGACATTGACCAGCGACGTCTGAAGCAATACATCGTCCTTGAATTTGGGAATTTCATTATCGGTAGCTTTCAGCTTGGAGGATATCCAGACTCGATTTATAGACTGTGCTAGGTTCAACAGGTTCTCATCGCACTTCTGGTCTTGGGTCTTTATGTTGAAAAATAGCCATAGCACGACTTTCAATGAAAGTATTTGTGCTAGATTGGCGACATTCACTCGATTGCGGTTGACAGTGGTCGTATTGCTCTTGGGCCTCTGCTCTCCTTCATGGCAACTGCCGCTGCAGCTATGATCCATTCCGGGGAAGCCATGCTCAATCCAGTTTCTGGTCGTTACTGCGGCGAACTCGGATACGCTGTGCCACTGCGTCGCTGATAGGTTGATCAAGGGCTTGACTTTCTCGACGAACATGCTGGCATGAGCATTATCTGTGCGGGTGAAGGCGTTGTCGATTCCAAAGGCGATGGGAAGACGTCTATTGGCCATCGCTTTCGCTCGATGCGGTGACAGGGTATTTGGTTTGTCTGTAGATTTCAACACGCCGGCAATGATCTGGCGGCATATTGCTGGGTCGTTCGACGTTGAATGGGTCTGCTGTCGCTTTCCCCATATTACAATCAGGAGGAGGGATGTGGCGAGGATGATGGTTGCCAGAGCTGATGACATTTTCTCTGATTGAGCAATGATGGATTGAAGAATTGGCGATCAAGCACAGGGCCATACTTATAGTGCAGACGATAAAAGGAGCCTATGTCGTGTAGGTTAGGTTGCATGGGTGAAGAAGATGCCTTGTTTGCTTTGCCTTGATCATCTCTTCTTGTCTTTTTTTGTGGGAAAAACAAACAATCGTAGAAGTAGTGTACAAAATGATGCCATCTTCCGTGTGAAGATATGCACAATGAGGCAGTGACAAACAAATCTTTTGCTGTGAAACAGAGGAAAAGTAGGACTTCTCCCTTTGGCAAACGAGCAGGGAAGTTGCATATTCCACTAGAGCAAAGGATTGGGATTGTAAAAGGGAGTATCATATTTCAATCCAAGTGCATTCTCAAAAAGAAATAGCCAAAATTTGTGTACAATCATTAATTCATTCAAACAAGCATTAGGCATTCGTCAATGTAAGTCTCTTATCCCATCCAGTCACCATACCCAATCGTTGCGATCAATCCTATCAAAAACGCCGCTATGAAACCCAGGTACTATGACATTTTCATTTCTGTTTCAGTCGGAGCTTCTCAGTGAGCTCAAGCCATGCCTATTTTGCATGGCTAATCATCTCCGCATAAAGGTCTTCTGGGATCTTGCGGACGAGGAGAACGGTCAAAGCAATGATCTCCTTTGCGTCAAGTGGAGGGAATGAGCGGAGGATTTTGTTTGGGCTATACTCAAGTTAGCTTCTGTTGAAAAAATCCAAACAGCAGGCTGTAACTTACCTCGGACTCTCAAAAATTAGGTCTCGCATACGGATTAGCTGGGCAACAATGCACAGAATGTTCAGGTGTGGCCCATATGCAAATAAGAAATCCCACAGATGCAACACCTCTGGCAATGGAGGCGTGCAAGCACATAATGTCAATACAGATGGGAATGCGTACAGCTCAGCGTGCATACCCTTGGAAAACAGATATGCTGCAAGCTTGGGCTCCACGATCTCAAGGCATCGGTCGACTAAACGAAGACCCTTGTGGACTCCATCCATGGCACCACGGATATATCCTGGACATTCACGTGTGACAAAGTAATGGAACAGAGCGAATGCTTCAACCTCGCTGCGGGCAGCATAGAGGAACGGCGCACACAAGACATTCATGCCTTGGACGTACATGGCCGAATCAGTTGTAGTACTATTGGTGACCTTCTTTAGCTCCCCACCAAAGGGGGACTCCTCTTCAACGTTGGATGGTGCATTAACTAGAAGCTCCATCTCACGGCGCCGAGATGACGTCGATCGAGACCGGGGTTTCGGCCTGGAGTCGTGTAGTTTCCATGCGACAGCGTTGAGGAGGCGAATCAAGCTTGCTTCCGTGACGCGACGTTTGAAAAGAGGGTCTGTGGCTAGTGTGCGGAAAGTATCATTGCGAATTTTGGCATAAGCGGGAGAACGGCCGCGATGAATAAGAGCAAGGTAGTCATCGGTTGGCATAGGAGGAACGTCGAGGAGGACCAGCCAGAGGTAGATTCGGTACGGCGACTATAATTGCGAAGTGTTAGACATTGATCTTGCAAAACAGACCGCGTATTCCTCACCATGCCATCTCCGTCAGCATCTACTCTGCTGGATAGGACGAGGTATTTGAGCTCTCGCAGTCCCTCGTGGGGATTTGAACTCTGCGGTCCATCGCGCAAGAAGTTTTCCAAAAGCGATCGCTTTACTCCAATTCCAGACCCTGTTTTCCGCGCCGGTCGTCTCTGAGTCACAGGTGGTGTTGCTGCAGCTTCACGAGAAGCCGCGTCGCTATTTGATCGAGCTCGGCGATGTGCGCGCGCTCGGGTTGCAGCACCAGGAGTTGCTGCTGATCCGAGATCACCTTCATGGGAGCCAGCTTGGCGAGAGGCCTGGGTCTGGGCAATGAGCGCGCTAGAGGTTGACAGCACTTGGTGGGATTGGATCTTTCGGAGGGTTCGCATGGTTCGCGGCGATGCGGGTGTGTCGGGGCCCGGGACACCGAGGGCCCAGGAGGGCTGAGGTTTTGCCATTTTTTCTGCAATCAAGTCTGCGTTGGAGGGCCACGATCAGACATCTTTGGAAAACAGGGTAAGATGGGCGTAGTTGACGGGGTGGAGTGTATCAGATCGCGGTGGCTGGAGCTTTTCTGCCGATGAAATGCGGAAGGCGTTAGCACCGACGTATACTTCCACCTCCACTTTGACTATTTACTTGCTTTCTGAAAGTTTCCATTGGCAATTGAAGAAGTAATGGTACATGATCATTTATGACAAGCTCTGTAGTCTGATCTTTGCTTCTACGGCCTTGGAACCTGTCAACTGCCAAAAACGTTATAAGACGCAACCCCCCAACGCCAACTCAATTGAAACCCATATTCATGACAGCAGCTCATACATGTGCTACATCCCCTTCACGCTTCGCATTATTTCCATTCTCACCACCCATCACGCTGCGCACGAAGTCATGATACTGGAAAACCTCGCCCCTTTTACCCATCCCGCCTGACTTCGCTCCCCGGCCAACAAATGCCGGGCGCCCGATAAACCCACTGAAGACTTCATCGATCTGTCTTTCAGTCAATCGTTCCTCTCCGTCTTCTGGGGAGGTATGTAGTAAAGCATCACGTAATTCAGCGGCGTCGATTTGCCCGTTGTCATCGTCATCAAACGCAGCAAGAGCATTGAGAAGCTCTTGTGAAGGCGACATTGATGCCATCAGCCCAGAAAGTGTATTCAAGAAGGTTGGGAAGTTCATTGTCTGGCCTGATCCTGGTGGGAAGAAGCGCGAGAGCGTAGAGGAGGATGAATCTTGGCCTGTTCAAACACTCTTGTCAGTTCCTCATGCCAATTTCCAAAAAAAGGGTGTATAGTTTTCTTCCTACCCAAAGTTGTCAGCACATCAATCACATCATCTTTGTCCACAAGTCCGTCATTATCCCGATCGAGAACCTGGAAAGCTTCTCTGATCTCCCTCACTTGTTGCGCCGATAGCTTTCCAGCCGCATCGCCAGCTGGGGCGATAAAGCCACCCGCCCGTGTCCCAAGAATCGGGGACAAGCTGCCTGGGGACCGCGCTCCTTTCGTTGGGGAAGGAGAGACCTCTCTGCCAAAGTTCGGCTGGGGAATGGGTCGCTCGCTCTTCGGAGAACGCGATTCACCATCCTCCACTGTATATGATTGATTGAGCTTGCTGGGAGATACCATAGGTGTATATGCCCGATTAGGAGAGCTCCCCGGGGTGCCTCCTGCGCGACTGGCTGAGGGCGGGGAGTTTGGAGTTGATGGGCGCCGGAATGGGGATGCCCTTGGCGACCCAAAGGACAAGGGCGATGGTTTGAATGTGGGATTGTTGGCCTAGGTCATGGTTGATTAGTGTCGAATAGACAGGTATTTAATCGCTCAAAAACCTCACTTACCATGATGAAAATCGCGTGTGAGCCGAGGTATGAACTGTAGACAGCCTATGACGAAGGTTTGCTTATTGAAGTAAACAAACCCGGCACAACAACATAGTTTTGCCACCGTCTTTCCCACCGCCCTATGTGATCTATACATAAACCCACCATTTTTTTTCTCTGTTGTGTGTTGTTTGATCCTTGCTTCATGTGGATTCGTATCGTTTTACCCTGCTCAATGGGTATATAATGTCTTTATTTGGCATCGAAGTACCGTCCTGGATGACTGGATGCTGCATAACTTTGCATGCAGTATTCATAGGTAGATCTATGTATAACGAATCATACTCGTCATACTAACCTCGATTGGCTTCAAATGGCCCAACTAAGAAAGATGAGATAGGTGCAAGCTAAGTCATATATTCAACATTTCTCGAAGTATAGTATACTATGTGTAGAGTACATTTAAGCATTCTACGTCAAACTTGCCTTTCGCTATTCCATATTGGGTTTGACTGGAAGTGGCGAATGTTTGTTTTTGTAGACGTTCTAGAACTGGAACAATTCAATGGGTCATTTTTGTGGCAACTATAAACAGAAAGATCTACAATTTATCGTACAAAAGGAGGGGAGATCACATTCTGATAGATCATCTTTTTCCCCGGCCGTGTTCAACCCTCCAGGGACTGTTAAATGGATCCCCTTATCGCCTTATCGCCTCTCCACTGTGGAGTTATCGTCCTTTTTCTTAACCCCTCTTAACCCCTGAACTGTTAATTCGAGACAATTAATTCAACTATTATTATCATTGGCCCTTGACGTTGTGCTTTTTGTGCCCCCCGGTATGCGACTCGATTTATAGCCTGGTTCGGAGCAATCCTCTATCCTCAACACCCCCAGAAGATGGCAACAACACTACCGTATCGACCGTCGAACGACTCCCTCTCCGCCTCGAATAATCGTCAAACAAGTGGTCTTCCTCGGCTCTCGCCTGCGGCCTCCTTTATCGGACGCTCGCCTAGCAGTTCACATGGCTCTTATCGAAGAAAATCCACAGAGAATGCGAGTTCGAGCTTCAGGCCACGCCGCTGCAAAGCGCAGTACCCGCTCGACTCCCCGGAGCGCCATGTGGAATATATCCTGGTTGCGTCTTTTCATATTGATCGGGGCCCGATCATGGAGCACCAGTATCCTGCTGCAATCAGCGGTGACGAGAGCATGCTTGCAGAGCTGATGCTGCCGGACCAGACGCATGTGCGGAGTCAGGACTGGACCATGTTCTTCTTACACAAAGACACTAGTGGCGATGAAGAGACAGACTCAGCGGGGGCAAAGAAGAAAAGAAAACGGAAATCACAATACCATGGAAACCAAGACGGGGCCGATCTTCAGGACGAGGACCTAGACGAGATCTCCGACGACCCGGACAGCAGCGATGACGAGGGTGGTGAAGGGCCACCCCTGATGTATGTGCTGAATCTTGTCAATACGAAGCAGGATAACACTGCCCGAAGGTAATTTGTACTGTCTTGACTGAATATGCGAGTGCTAACAGCGAACAGAGGCGCAGTTGTCAAGGCAATGGCAATCTGTACGCGACATTCATTCCTCCATATTTACAAAGTAAGCTACTATGATACTCCTCAATTTAAGACCCAGGTAATTCTGACCATCACACAGCCTTTACTACTCCTAGCCCTGGAGGACTATTTCAAATCTCCATTCCCCGAAACTCTGGCATCCCTCTATGACGCGGTTAACGCCATGGACCTTTCGTTGATGCCGAAGATGTCGACACTCGAGCGCCATATCTTGCAATCTAGCAACACAAAGGATATGTTCCTGGAGAAATTCGAGCAAATGATCCGCCAGCGGGAAGAAGAAGACCTCCAGTATAGTGAATTCCCGCCGTCACCGAAGAAAATGAGCCGATATGCCCTGCCGCGGGATACACACGAGTACGAGTCGAAAGTGGTCTACAATGACATCCCCATCCCTGTCAAAATTCCGACCGTGATTTGGCCGGAGACGGTTGGAGACTTCTCCCTCATCCAGCTCATTCAGACGTTCGCCGCGCCACATGCCACATCCCCCCAGGCTTTCCCAGCGCATCCTCATTTGACAACCAGCGGACCATTCACGCACCCCATCATTGTTCTTGTCAACGCCATCCTTACCCAGAAGCGGGTGGTATTTTTAGGACACAACCGACCATCGGGAGAAGTTGCAGAGGCGGTCCTTGCGGCCTGCGCTCTTGCATCTGGTGGCATTCTGCGTGGATTTACTCGACACGCATTCCCCTATACTGATCTGTCCAAGATCGACGATCTCCTCAAAGTCCCTGGGTTTATTGCAGGTGTCACAAACCCTACATTTGCCAACCACCCTGAATGGTGGGACGTCATGTGCGACCTCCCGACGGGTCGCATCAAGATCTCAAGTCACGTTGAACCTGCACCGGTAACAGAAGGGCTTCTATTCTTCCAGCAGCAAAATTCACTTCTACCAAACAATGCATCCAACACAACACACGACCCAACAGGCGACACATTATTCGTAGAAGACATCCTCCGCAGCATCAGCCAACGCCACGGCGAGAATGCCATCCGCGCAAAATGGCGCGCCTACATAACAAAATTCGTCCGCGTCGCTGCCGCCTTCGAAGAAGCAGTCTACGGCGCCTCGAACCTCTACATTATCGGCCCAGGCGAAGAACTCTCCCCAGACAGCCCAACGGGCCACCAAACCGATGCATTAGATCCAACGACTCTCCGCGGGCACGGATACGTATGGACAGACGAAACAGCCAAACAGCGCGAGCTCTCAGCCTCCGTCTCCCGAATCGAAGGCTGGCGCAATACCCGCTCTTACTACTCCTACATCCAAGATATAGCCGCAATGTACTTCCCCGCGCGCCCAATCCAACGCCCAGATATCCACCACCATCACGACCGTCTCCGCGCCCTAAAACTCTCCCACTCCGAAGCCGCCTCCATCTACCTCGCTCTCTCATACTCCGTCAAGGACTACGCTGGTATCTGCCAGCTCTTGACTGTCGCACCGGAGAACCAGGCCGGTCTCTTCTATATCAGCATGGGCCTGTTCCACCCGGACCAGGCCGTCCGTGAAGCGACGGCCGATCTTCTTGATCGCATCGCCGCACACCCAGCTGGCCGCCATTTTTGGACGCATGTTGGCCGCTTCGCGAAGCTGGGGCATATCCGTGTTAAGCGGGAACGAGATGCCGCTACACAGAGTCCTATCTCTGGTGGCGGGTCGCCGGTTCCCACGAGTCCTGGGGCTAGTTTTGGAGGTGCGCCGCAGAGTCTTGTTGGTGTTGCTATGGGAGGTGGGTCGAAGAGGAGGAGCTGATGAGGTTATGCGGTCCTTTTTTTTACACCATTTTCTTGTCAGTGAGCGTTTTTGCTTTGTTGCTTTGTTGCTATCTTTCCCAGATTTTTATACGTGACGACCTATGCGCACTCGAACCATGATTACAGATGCCATTTTCTTTGTCTTGTTTTTACCTTAGCTATTTATACAGGCGATTGATATGTTTGTGAGTACCTACATACTGTCTGGCGTCTAAGGAATATATTATTGACCTGGTCATTTTTGGCATCAGCGAATCTCAGAAGTCGAACAAAGACATTATAAACGAGAGGAAGTAAGGAATAAAATAACAGTGAATAGCTGCTACAGAGTAAAATATGGACAATATCACTAGAAATTAAATACGGATCAGATGATCTAACCAGAAAGCCAAAAAAACACGCTCGCTGACATCAACCATGGCCATGCCCAGCCGGGCAGACGGACCCCAAAGGATAAACAAGAAAAAAAAAGAGTGTATGAACAAGAACAAATAGAATCATTCAGATCAAATCAGGCCTGTCAGTATGACACCAAGAGCCAAAGCCATGACAGTGACAATTCCGAACCTGGGCAAGGGGACAGCAAGACCTGCCCCGGCCCTGACATCCGCGGCGCCAACAGTGATATTAGTCGACACAAAGCCATCACCACAATGGGCATTAATGATCTTCGCCGAGGGAAGATAAGTCGAATCAAGAGACTGACCATCCCGTCTCGCCCAGCTCGAAAAGATATCCATAGTCGCCTTCAAACACTTATTACAAGTCGGCACATCCCCGATAGTAAGCGGGGTACCCAGCGGCATGAGGTAGACGTTGTAATCATCGGGTGCCGTTGCATTAGACGCCGCGTCGACAAAGCAGTAATCTTTGGTAGACGGGTTGGTGAGACAAGTGGCGCGGTACATTGGTTCGTAAGCGACGAGATCACGATACGTGCCCCTGACGACGGAGTTCCCATTCTCATAGTCGTCGCGGCAGTTATCTGGTTTGAGGAGATCGACTGCGAGGGCGGTCATGACGGATGCGCATTGTGTGACATTCGCCGAGCAGGATGTGTCCAGGATGTGGGATGTGGCGGGTGCTGAATTTAGGGTGTGGAAGAAGGCGTTTGAGTTCTCGAGGAGGAGGGAGATGGCGTTGCAGTTTGAGATTGTTGTGTTTGCGCGCCATTTCGCGAAGAAGTCGATGCATGTGCTTGCGTTGGCGAAGTTGTACGAGAGTGTGTCGTAGGGCTTGGGCATTCCTGTTGTGGTGGAGGTTGATGCTGCGACGATTGTTCGTCGGCGCACTGTTGTTGTTGTTTCCTCTGTGGGTGCTTGTAGTGATTGACGATCTGCGGTCTTGATCTCTCCGCTTGGGTGCCAGGCCGATCGTGGCATGGTCAGGTCTGTGGGTTGTACTGACTGGGCCCATGTGGACGAAAGACAGAGTAGAGTAATTAGAATTAGGAGGTTGTAGATATGGTAAAGACGGGACATTCTGGCGTTGTGTCGTCGACTTGGGATCGAGGGGACATAAACGGTCAATTATGGATTATTATGAGCAAGGACAGTCTTTGTATGTTAAACGAGTGACAGAGCTGTTGGTTGGCAAGTTGGGAAACAAAGAAGGGTTTATTCCAGCATTGTAAGACTAAACAAGAATGAATGACGATAGTCAGTACTTCATTGAAAAAAGAATGGCTGAGGGAATTTCCCTGGAGTTGAAGTTGAAGTTGAAGTTGAGAAACGCAGCCCCCGTTGGCCCATGGAGAAAAGCCTAAAACAGGACTTTTAGTTCCCATTCGCATGGCCAAGGCCGAGAACCTGTTGCCAATGCGCTAGAGGACTCCGAAGTACCACCAACACGAACTAGACCGTTCGATGGAACTTAGCTTCGGGGGGTGCATTGCTCGGATATCCCTGGTGCTAGTAGAGCCGTTAGAACAGTTAGAGACCTCGTATACTCCCAGTAGATCCATTAGTAGTCAGTTGAGACCCTTTGAACCCAAGTTGAGGGTATATCACTTCCTTTTTCTATTTTTGCATTTTCCCCCACCCGTTCCCGTAGATATTATCATTCGGAGACGGGGCCATTCTGAAACAAAAGCATAAAGCATAATTGAAGGACAAGGATAGAAATGAAATTTAGTCAAGTAAGGAGATCCTGTAACACGTTGGGAGATCATTCCGAGTTTGGAACTTTGATAGTTTGGAAATAACCTGGGGATTTTAAACATAACCTAATTGAATGTTTTTTTTAGTTTTATATCTACTCCATAGATACTAGATCACTAGCCATTCAACTAGCATTAAATTCAATCATACAGTCTCTGATACTCTGATTCTCAATTCTCTGATTCTCTGATAACGGACTCGGTTCTTAGAGCCAATTAGGTAAGAGGAATTTCGGTAATCCCCTCTCAGGACCCCCACACAGAGAGTCATAGCAACATTGAACGTACTTGATAGACTCTCTTTCAATTCAACTTAACTTGAACTTACAATGGATTCATTAGTACCTGAGACCAGGGTTCTGGCCGTTGCCAGCCACGTAAGTGAATTTGCCCACTTCTTCGGATCAGAAACTGACACTCCACTAGGTAGTCTACGGGTATGTGACAAGGCTGATAACGCTCTTATCAAACCTAGAAGACTCAATTGGAGTCAATTAACTAATACCTTCTCTTCAGCCATGTTGGAAACACAATGGCAACCTTTGTCATGCAATCTCTGGGCTGTGAAGTTGCCGCCTTGAACACTGTCCACTTCAGTACGTTGCAACCCGGCTTTATCACTCCGAACCCTGACTCACCTGCAATTACAGGTAACCACACAGGCTACCGCCAATTCAAGGGAACTCGTGCCACCGCACAGGAAATTTCAGATCTCTACCAAGGCCTGTGCCAGAGTAATCTTACAGACTTCGATGTCATGCTATCGGGCTACGCCCCGAGTGCAGCAGCCGTGGAATCAGTAGGCACCATCGGCATTGACCTGCAAGAGAAAGCAGAGAAGAAGCCCGGGTCATTTTTCTGGGGTGAGTAACACACTCGCTATTCTTCCCAGGTACAGACGCTGATAATAACTCCTATGATTTAGTCCTGGACCCAGTCATGGGCGACCAAGGCCGACTATATGTCAACGACGATGTAGTCCCTGCATACAAGAAAATCATCCCCTTTGCGGATCTGATCTTGCCTAACCAATTCGAAGCCGAGTAAGTCATCCAAACTTCAACTTCTTCCCTACGCAGACCCACTAATATCAAATATTACAGAACCCTCTCCGGCATCAAAATCACTTCACTAGAAACCCTCGCTTCAGCAGTAACAGCCATCCACAGGATCTACTCAGTGCCACACGTGATAATCACCTCAGTGCAACTCTTCAAGCTCTCCCAATCAGGCTCAACCCCACCCCCGCCAGAGAACTTCCTAACAGTAATCGGCTCAACCACGCGCTCCGACGGGTCGCCGCGACTATTCCGCGTCGATGTCCCAGCGCTGGACTGCTTCTTCAGCGGGACGGGTGACATGTTCGCGGCGCTGACCGTCGCGCGTCTAAGCGAAGCCGTTTCCGCAGTGGATGGACTGCGCACGACCAAATCGTGGGCTTCACCTGATGACGTTGCAGCTACGGATCTGCCGCTGGCTAGCGCGACTGTCAAGGTTCTGTCCAGTATGCATAGTGTGCTGGAGCGGACGCTGGAGAGTCGTGATGCGGAGCTGGCGGTTGCTGTGCCTGCGTTGGACGGAGAGGCGTCAGCGGAGGAGTTGCAGAAGAGGGACTATTTGCGCAGGACTAAGGCTGCGGAGGTTCGGCTTGTGAGAAATACGCGGGTTTTGCGGGATCCGAAGATTCTGTTTGAGGTGCAGGATTGGAAGAAGGAGGATCTTCCCAAGGATCTGCGATAGTGTTTGACTAAGGGTTTATATCTTTTGCATGTGGCATGATTGGATTATAGAAGGATTTTGGGAGAGCATTAGATGAAGCCGGGTCGGTGGCCATCTCTATATCAAAAACCGGTTCGGTCTGTACATAGATGTGATTATTGAATCAAGCATGAAATCTTTGTTGTATGTTTTTGTTCATTCAGTTACACATAATCTCGAATGCATGTAATCATTACTAGGTTTTTCCTAAACCTAGAATCTATCTAGTTATCGTCAGATATCCTCCCAACTGTGTTACTGAGTCATGGCCCTTAAATGCCAGTGCTACCGAATCCACCGGCACCGCGGACACTCTCCTCCAGCTCCTCGACAACGCTCACTTCAGGGGTGTAGATCTAGAAACCGTCAGACACATTCACACAACAAACAACATTATTGATAGCTGAACTCACCCGCTCCAGAACCAGCTGGGCAATACGATCACCCGCCTTGACCGGGAAGTCGACGTCAGAGTGGTTGAACAGAAGCACCTTGACCTCACCGCGGTAATCGGCATCGATGACACCAGCACCGGTATCAATGAAGTGCTTAGCAGCAAGACCGCTACGGGGAGCAATGCGGCCGTCTGCATTCATGATTAGCATTTGGTCCACTCTTAACCCAGCTTAGCTTCAACAAGCAGAGAGCTTCGCCAAATTTCTCAATCTCAATTTCAATCAAAAGTATCGTCACATACAAGTTCCCTCAGGCACAGCAATAGCAATACCAGTATCAACGGCGCCCTTTCCCTTAGCGGGGATAACAGTCTCCTTCGCAGCGTAGATGTCATACCCAGCCGCAAAAGCCGAGCCGCGAGTCGGAGCCTGGGCAGACTCAACAAGCTTCTTAACAAGCAGCGGGGGCAGCGGCTGCTGGATCGAGGTGACAGCGGGGGTAGTCATTGTGTCGGGCTTTGAGCGTTTCGGCAGCGGGGAGGTAGGTAGTGAAGGCGGATTGTGCGCGGGGAGGGATTTCTCTTGGGGTGGTGGGGTGGTCTCTTTGGTCATAGTAAACACAAAAATGGTTGGAGAATCAAAGATCGAGAAAATCGAGTGGATAGAGGGTAAAAATAACACGGTCCCACAGAATTGGCTAACGCAAGTGACCAAGCCTCCCTAGCTTCACAAAAATTGCGGTGAGCTCCACGGCTCCACGCTCGACTGCGCGTTTCACCGCTGGGACGCGCCGAGTGTTTGTTCTGTTTGTTTCCTCCCCGCTCAAGAGCGGTGACGCCGAGGAGTCGCTGGGGCCGAGGTCCCCCAGTCACGCCGAGGTGCGGTGCTGGGGCATTCATTGCTTCCCTGTACATACATTAATTTGAAATCGTCTTCAATTTACGAAAAAAAAAAACAATCAAACGCTTTTTGATCAGTCTTTTCCTCATTTCATATCGACATCATGGCAGGAGAAGTGCGCCAGCCTATAGATATCCCCTCGTTGGAGAAGTACATTGACCAGAATGTGCCGGAGGTTAAGACTCCACTCGATGTGAAGCAGGCGAGTCTGGCAACGCCAATCTAAAACCCAGCAATATCAAACAGAAAAATCTAATATCCTGCTCACTGTAGTTTGGTTTCGGTCAATCGAACCCTACCTACCTTCTTACTGCCGCCGATGGCAAGCAGGTCGTTCTGCGTAAGAAGCCCCCTGGCAAGCTGCTCTCGAAGACGGCTCATAAGGTCGAGCGCGAGTATAAGATTATCCGGGCATTGGGGGACACCGATGTACCCGTTCCCAAGGCATACTGCCTCTGCGAAGATGACAGCGTGATTGGAACCGCATTCTACATCATGGAGTTCCTAGACGGGCGACATTTCACCGACCCGGCGATGCCAGGCGTGAGTGAGGAGGAGAGGAAAACACTGTACGTCACGCTATTGAGGCTCCAACACGACCCCAGTGAGTGACTCCACATTCATCATTATTGACAAGTCACTCCCAGCTGGAAGAATGCCGTACAAACGCTCGCGAAGTTCCACAGCGTAGACCCACAAAGCGTCGGACTCGAAACCTTCGGCAAGCCCACAGGCTTCTTCGACCGTCAAATCGCCACGTTCAAGACCATCTCCAAAGCACAGGCCGCCGTCGTCGACGCCGACACCAAGGAACCCGTCGGCGAACTCCCGCACTTCGATGATATGGTGACGTTCTTCTCGCAGAAGAACACGCAACCACTGGACCGAGGCACACTCGTGCACGGGGACTACAAAATCGACAACGTAATCTTCCACAAGACAGAGCCACGCGTGATTGGAATCCTGGACTGGGAAATGGCGACCGTAGGACACCCGCTCTCGGACTTCTGCAATCTCACGAGCCCGTATATAATGGAGAGTGGGGACAGCCAACTGTCGCAGTTCGCGCCGGGGGCTGTTCCAGGGCTGCCGCGACGTGAGGAGTGCATTGGCTGGTACGCCAAGACGTCTGGGTACGAGACGAGCTCCGACGTGGCGTGGGGCGATGCGTTCTTTGCGTTCCGGGGCTCCGTGATTATGCAGGGCATTGCAGCCCGGTTAGCTGGGAGGCAGGCTAGTAGTGCTCGGGCTATTGATTATGCGAAAAGGGCGAAACCGTTTGCTGAAGACGCTTGGGAGAGGGTTAGGGTTGTTAAGAGGGCTGCTGAGGGGAAGTTGTAGTACTATTTACAAAGTATACTCTGTAGAGAGTACAACATGGGTTATATCATTTGACATGACTTTTCAATGTTGAAATTGTTAACTGTACTTGCGGGGATGTTTTGGAAGGGTTTCAGGTTTGTGGCATTGTATACTCCGTACACCCATTGTATACACCCCAGTCAGCATCGAGGTCTAGACTTTCCTTTGATTCTATTCTAGCGCCCGTCGATTTGTAGATGGATACATGTGCAATGTAGCTTGACATGGCCCGATCCGAATCTAAATCGGGCTCTTCAGGCTGGCATGTCCTCCGTACTTTGTACGGAGTAATGCTGGTCCAGAACCAACTCTCCACTTTGAATGTAGCCTAGAACAGCTAGATTGAAGTACTTTTGGCGCCTGACGTGTGTGGATGTAAGCACTTATCCCGATGGGGACAAACATTTGAGAATGTATGATATAATATTCTGCGACCATATCACGTTTATGTACGCCATTTTATCCGATCACTACCGGGGGGGGGGGG
>KZ108178.1:117671-148304 GCA_002116305.1 Penicillium italicum
ATGAAATTTGGGGGGGGGGGCGTTTATAAGAAAGAAGAGGTACAAAATTACATGGAATGGATTTAATTTGAATTAGATTGGATTTAGATGTCCGGAGTAAGAATGTAAGAAAAAAGAAAAAGAACACCGAAAGGTGGAATACCGCATTGTGTAATATCCGTTGAGCCTATGAAGTCAGTAGATTATGATTGGCTGCCAAAGAGGGGAAAAGGGTGAGGCTTTTTCTCGCCCTGCGGCTCTACGCGTAAGTGAGGCTGAGGTGAAGAACCCACTTGTTTGCTTTGGGGATTTCCAAGGTTATGGATTTCAATAGCATGTTTGGGTAGAATCAGATAGGCAAGATAGGCAGTTTCAAATTAACTAATTTAATCTCTACCATTCTCCACACTATTCACTAGTGTAAGGGGATGGAGGGGGGATGCGGCTGGGAATAATAAGATAATTCGGGAATTAGGGGTTTCGGATTGTGGCCGACTGGGTTGGACAGCACATCTATGGTAGGTAGTAGGTAGTATAGCGTAGTATTATGGTTATTATATAGTACTAGTAAGGATATTTATGTGATCTGCAATGTACTAGAATAATAGAACTATAGAACGGTAAAAGAGACGTTTCCGACCCTTGACGAGGCTCTGAAATAACGTGGGCCAGACGATCTCACTATCACAGGCAATGCGTTGATAACCCAACCGGCAAAGCCTGAAGATCCTTCGGGCGACTCGAGGTTGGTTAGCGTGCCAGCGCAGACTTGAGTCTGACGTTGCAAAGGAGGCCCCAAAAAAGGACCCATAGGCGGGCCAAAAAGAAGGAAATGGGAAAGTGAACAGACCGCGTGGACCCCTCTCTTCGTGCAGCTTTCCTACCTGGGTAGAAAAGTGACTGGGGGAGTGGAGAGAGAGAGGGGAAACGACTCAGAGAGACTTGCACCCCCCGGTTGTTGTCTCCGAGTTTAATGGTGGAGCCTTGAATAGCACTTTGTAGAAAGTAGCGGTGGAGACAAGTTTCCTGTTTTTTCCCTGGGGTTTTCCTGTTTATGTGCGACCAGGTTCAAATGCTCCGAATAGGGATCAAGTCAGGGGATCGTCAGGAAGTTGTAAAGTGAAGGTATATAGTAGATGAGGGTAAATAACAGAAAAGGGCACGGAAATAAAAAATTACGCAGAATTGATAAAAACCCAGAATTATAGAACCTCGGTACAAGTCACGGTAAATTTGGTAATCTATTATTATGTGGAGCTCCAGAGCCGCATGTCTTTCTTCTTTCTTCCCCCCTCGAATATTCCTTGAACGTTTATTCTCCCTTTCTCTGTCTCTCTTCTCTTTTTTTTTCCCTTTAATTTTTATCTTGCATCTGATACTGGCATTATACTGGTAGACATTGCTGGGTCCTAACTTACACGTGTAGAACGTGGTATTATCTTACCCTTAAACACCTGTTTTTTTTTCCCCCGAAGCCTGCAACTTCTCTCTTAGTTTTCCTTTCTTTTCTTCCCTTGAGACAAGACTGTACAGTTTCCTACCTGCACGCTTCCTGGTGATATCATTCATCTGCAGATGGCGCAGTGACAATCGGAGCTTTTGAGCCTCATCCCGGGACCCATTCACTACCCGTCCACCTTTCCGCTTGGGTAAGTGCACTTTCTGCAGACTTCGAAACTGAGTAGTCTAGAGCCTCGGATCTCTCTATTTTTTTCCCTCTTTACTTTTCTTTTCATTCTTGCTTGCTTGCTTTCTTGCTTTTTTTGTTCTCTCTTGTTCTTTCTTGCTTCCTACATGTGCCCTTAGGCCTGTCTGGGTTTTCATTTTACTCTCTCCGGGTCATCCTGACCTGACAACCCCTCTTCTCCCCATCTCGACGCTTTGCAGCAGAACTACGGGCAGTCGCATTGTGTCGGAATTGCGTTTCTACTTTTCTATTCGGTGCACTTAGATCGTGCTTTCTCATTCATCCGATCATCGGAGTCACAATTACAATATCCCATCTCTAACCATATCTTGCAGGCTACAATCATCAGTTCTGATGTGTGATCGTCAATTAAAATCAATCAGACAAGCAACAAATATAAGGCGAGGTGCCCGATGTACCTGTCACTTTATCCATGACGTCCGCTATGTATGATTCGGACGATGCTTTTAATCGATCGCCTCCTATGGAGGCGATTATACCCAACTATGGAAAGAGCGAAACACCACCACCGTTTGCTTCAACTAGCGAAAAATACGACGATGCAGCGGGCTCTGGTAAGCCCAACCAGCCGAAACCTCGGAGCTCAACCTGTGAGGGCGACGGAGTACTGATGGGGGTTTCAGCTCCGAACCACCCCGAGATTGCCGCAACAGCAAGGATTTCGACGTTGGAACCATTAACTGGGAATCTCAAACATTTCAAACAACCACCTGACTTTGATCCCCGAGGGAGGTTAAATCCATTCAGGGATGATCCTCCACAAAAGATATCGTTGGAACCCAAGATAAACTCAGGCTCAGGCTCGGCCTCATCAAATGGGATTGAGAACAAACCATTCCAGAAGAAATTGACCCCAACCCCATTAAAGCCTAAACAGCCAGAGACTGGGGTTAAAAATGAGGTTCAAAGAGACCGACTTCTATCAATCAGTGGCCCGGGCCAACGATCCCCACAAGGGTTGCCCTATATCAAAACTTCTTCAGACATCAAGCCTGAATTTACTCCCCTGCCATCATTGAAATTGATGCAACCACTCGCAAAATCTCCAGAGAGCAGCAGCGACAAGCAAACGTTGCCGTCCATCCACAAAGCTATCAGCGAATTGTCAGACTTCTGCCCACCAGTCAACACAATGCCATCACCCTTCGCCCTCTCCTCATGCCCCGGATCAACTACATCAGGGAACGACTCTCCATTCGACCGTACTTTTCCGGGAAAGTTTTCTATCCCTCCAAGTCCCTTTTCTCACTTTTCGCCGGTGAGCCTGAAGGACTCATCTACCAACCCTTCTCCGGCCTCACACTCGTCATTTTGGCGTAGAACACCCCAGTCTGAGATGCTGTCCGTTCAGACCCCATATGAGGCTTCCCCCATGACCGCCAAAAGCCCAGCGACCAGTTATCCTACGCCCACAGAACAGGTCGGTGTTGGCATGGATGATCGGCATTCGCTCGCTGCGTCCACCCCCCAGGCCAATGGGGGCCCCGTGGGTAGTTACAAGTGCACACATCATGGATGCACTGCTGCGCCCTTCCAGACTCAGTATCTCCTCAAGTAAGACCATAAAAAGACGACTCAAGTGAAACCCCCACCTAACGAAATAGCAGCTCCCACGCAAACGTGCACTCACAAGACCGCCCACACTTCTGCCCAGTAGAGGGCTGTCCACGCGCACTAGGTGGAAAAGGCTTCAAACGAAAGAATGAAATGATGCGCCATGGCCTCGTGCACAATTCCCCAGGCTACGTCTGTCCCTTCTGTCCAGACCAGCAACACAAATACCCGCGACCTGACAATCTTCAACGGTTCGTGCTACATCCGAGCCTCACTTAATCTGACATCAGCTGAAATCATACTCACACAGACATGTCCGTGTACACCACGTTGACAAAAACAAAGACGATCCTATTCTTCGACAAGTTCTCGCGCAAAGGCCGCTTGGTAGCGCCCGCGGGAGAAAACGAAGGATGAATAATACATGAACATTTAGCCTTTCGTTTTTTTGGATCCCATTTTCTGTTTACATGCATTCTAACTCGTTTATTTCTTGTCCGTGTTCTTTCTATCCCACCCGTTCCGACCGACGTGTACCCTCTTCAACTTCCTCCCCTCTCCCATATTCAACCCTGTGTCCCCCGGGTGTTCCAGATTTCCAGATTAGCGCCTCAGTACGACATGTTAATCCCCCTTCGAGGCAACTTCGCAACTTTACGCGTGACGAATTTCTCAGCTGTGATACCTTTCTGCTGTTTTTTTTTTTACTTGTTACCTTTGGGTACTTTTGTTTTGGTGCTTCTGCAATGATACCACCTGTCCACCGTTAGAAATTCATGATGTTACATGGGCCATTCGTTTAATAGGAGCGCTGTGAGTCTTTACTATTTTATCATCTTTCTCCATATTGTGTGATCAGTTCAATTGGGACCTCATTCTAGTGAAATTCTTTCTTCACTTTACTTGGAACATGGCCAAAATTCAACGATTATAGAACTCTTTCCTTTGGTGCACTATGACTTGAGATTAGTCTCTCCAGCTTCACTTTAAATGCGCGTATAGTAAATCAGTTTGGATACTTCCTTTTGTTACTAAGATCCAACCCTTGGGCCTTTCCATCAACTGGTGTAAATTCGAATTGTGTCCAGATGCCGGACTATAACCCGATCCCCCAATTCCACGCACTTTCCCATCAGTTCCATGGCCCCCTTATGTCAATTAAAGCTTTCCAGCTGCCAAGTTGTGCATTCCCAGGGTTTATCGCCATGATCTATGCCTAGGACCTTTCTTCCATCTACCACTTGCGTCACAATCGAGTCAGCCTCCTTCCACCGCTGTACTAAGTAGTCACTACATCACACATTACTTGGTCTGATGGCTTGCTGGTCGTGGTTAGCTTGCCGATGGTTAGTGTACAACATAGGTAGATCAATTGGCATCGGTCCCAATTCTAGAAGTAGGAGGTGAGAATTTCCGACTGCGAACTTTCGGTAAAAGAAGCATACAAAAATTAATTCCGAAGATACATTCACAGTGGTTGCAGGCTCTCGTCGAGGAAGCGATAACATGAAAATCGTTAAACACGAGAACCCGATAACCTCTACTATCTCGAAGGCAGATGCAGAAAAGCCAGAACATGTCGGTCCTCAGATCCTCGCAGATTCCCAAATCAGTCTACGACATCTTAGCCACCCTGATCTAGACTAGTCCAATTATGCACCCATAGCACATTCAACAAGTTCTGCGCCTGATCCTGTGGGGCTACCACGATATTCCGGCCCGATGTCTTATAGAAATTTGTGTTCACACCTATCTTAATCGGAAGATTTCTGTGTCGCCTAAAATGATTTGAATATGCACGTATAGTGGACAGTAATAAGACATGTGGTTTATTTAAGACATTGTGTGATGTAGTAGGGTTCGTCAGCTCCGGACAGGGGTACCTACGTATGTTTTCAAGAAGAGGGCGCTTAACAGGCAGTATTAAGAGTTTTAAATCATCCTATAATTCACGGGCTCATTTCTTATTTGCCTCTTTCGTTGAAAACATCTAGCTATTTTCTCTTGATATTTGTTCCATTTGCGGATTTGACCCAAGATCACACATAGTTCGCCACTATGAGGTTATCCCTATTCAGGAGCAAGACGAAACCCGGTGGTCTAGAGCACGATCTGTAAGATTTCGTGATAGAAAAATGATCTACCGAGCTAATTATGCCGAGGTACCCTACAGAAGGCGCAATTGGGATGAAGGTGCTATCCGACCCCTCGAATGCTGACTTGGAGTAAGTTTATCTCCTACTCCAAGAGAAAGCCCAAAAGTGGATGCACCGAGAGCCCAAAAAAACACCCGAGCTAAGATACACCGAACTAGCATTGTTTTCGTCCATGGATTGACCGGCAACCGCGAGAAAACATGGACCCACGAAAACGGAACCTTATGGCCTCGAGATCTTCTTTCCAAGGACTTGTCCACGGCACGGATCATGACATTCGGCTACGACGTCGACATATTCAGTTTCACCTCGATTACCTTCTCTGATCGACTCTACAACCACAGCCAATCCCTAGCCTATGCAATAGTCAGCCAACGAATCGACTGCTCAAGCAGACCCATCCTATTCATCGCACACAGTCTAGGCGGTCTGGTATGTCAACAAGCCTTGATCCTCAGTAACTCCATAGACGGACTATGGGAAATATCCTCAAGCGCCATCGGAATTATCTTCATGGGAACACCGCAACACGGGTCTTCGCTCGCTTCCTACAGAGAGAAACTCGCAAAAGGAATGAATATAGCCTACACCGCGAACAGAGATATGGTAGGGGCTCTCCATCCGGGCTTGAGCAATGTGCAGTTAGCTGGGAATGAGTTCCAGGCTATGCTCCGTCGCGGAGATCTCGCCCTCAGGGTATTCTGTTTCTTTGAAGCGAGGGATGTGAATGATATAGTAGGCAAGATCGTTGAAGAGCACTCGGCTGTTCTGCGGGGCTATGAGAGCGGCAGCATCTATGCCGACCATTACAACATGACGAAGTTCGGCAGTCACGGAGATGCTGGCTATGGGCTTGTTCGGTCGATCATTACCGGGTGGCTTCATGAGTCCCGTAGTGATGGTGCTGCAGACAAGACTGCTATGTCTGCTTCCGTTTCGGGAAATCCTGCTTGGTTGGGGTCTTGGACTCCAGGAAACTTTTACTTTAATGGGGCTGCGAATTCGCAAAATTTCGCCCAAGGACATTACACGCATGGAGAGACTTTTGCTTTCGACTAACAGAGTATCTGCATCAAACGTGGATGTGGTTCTTGCAATTTGCTCGCTTTAACTCTGTTGTGCAAGCCTTGTATCTCTCAAGTCACTAGCTACAGACAGAGTACATAATACAATGTCTTTGTTCCTGAATGACTGGTCCATGCGTGTTTCAATTAAAGTTAAGAGTTAAGCTTCAAGACCAACCTTGGAACACTTGCGAAGCTGAGTCCTTGGGTTTCCCAACGTTTCAGATATCTGACGAGTCAGTTATATTTCTTTACTAAACACACCGATGGAATACGAACTGCATCATTCGTTTCCTTAAGCGAATGGTGTAACAACGAGTAGCAGCTCCTTATTGCCCCAGAAGCTTGCGGCTCCTCGAGGTATTAAGCAGTATAGTATGTTGGCTGACTACTCGAGCAGCCGTCATTAGGTTTGCACTCGCCTGGGGCGTCGGTGTAATACGCTGGGCTCGGGTCCGTCCCTGGTGCCCAGAACGAGGCCCATAACCTCCGCTGCATCATGTCAAACCCCCGGGCGCAGGTGTGTTGCCGGGGCCTAATTCTGGTTGGTTTCCCTGCGAAAGCCCTGTCATGGTTGAATCGAGCCACATTATTCAAGCTGCATGGCTGGTGTCACTACCAAACCGAAGAAGACCATGTTTTGGGACTAGTGATTCGCTGAGCAGATGGTAGTTGGCAGAAATCAACGCGCAGAGGTAGTTTGATAGGGCCCTGAATTGGTAAAGCACAAATCGTCGTATTAGTCTGGTCTTGATATAGAAAGGCGATGATGCAAATCATCGCCTGGCTCCACAGACTTACAGACCCGAAGGACTTTGTTACCTGGATACCCCGTTTAGAAAAGACCATCGGGCAATCCCTGCAATTATTTCAATTTTTCCATTCTATACCTGCTATTCACCACTGTGCATAGCCTCAACTGAGAAGCAGTAGACTCGTATAAGGATAGTCGGTTAGAAATTGTGCGATACTGTTTTTTGATAGAAAGCTATGAGTATCCCACACTATTATTAGAACCCAGATCTGGGGCACATTGGCGTTTCATCTGGTCTATTTCTGCGTAAACGTTTCGGGTACATACGAAGATCACGGGTAGTGGATTACACAGACCTGTTTGCAATTAACTCCTATTATCAGATATAGGATGGTGTTAATCTGGGCTAGGGCTTTGTTCGGCGTTAAAATTAGAATCAAGCATTTTAGTCGCTTCTTACGGCAGTAGACTACTCGGCAGTGCTCGCGTTTAATTCTAGATGTGGATCTCTACATAAAAATGCATAGGTCTAGCATTTCTCAAATAGTGCAACTATTGATTTCTGTATTACTTTGTGGGTTTAGATTTTGATAGAGCCGAAATGTTAATCCTCGCTAAACAACAGAATCATTCATTGTCTAAATTCGCCATGCCTTTTTCCGCTTTGCCTATCCATGTTATACATATAAGAACCAACCAAAATTCACGGAGCATAAGATGAACAGCAAAAGTCACCCCAGACCAAGTAAACATGAACCAAAAGTACCCTCATAGTCATCATGGTAATCTCACGCTAAGCCCTTCCAGCCTCCCCCTTCCGATGAATTCTCCTCACGTGGTCCTTCATATTGTCGACCCGACTGAACACCTTCCCACAGCCCTCCCACTCACAGAAGACACCGGGATTATGCTTCGCCTCATGACGAGCACGGTCTTTCTTGCTGCTAAATCCATTCTTCGCAGACTGAGGACATCCCTCATGGCGACAGAATAGGTGCTTGCGGTGACGGTTGAAGTGCTTCCTCAGATCACAACCTCGATGGAAGACAGCCTGCGAGGAGCAGCCCGGGTGGGCGCAGCGCCAGTTGCCGTCGCCCGTTGGAATCCCATATTTGCCAAGGTCGCCTGAGCCGGAGGCTGAGCCTGGTGCAGCTGGTGGAGAGTCTGGTTCAGAGATGGAGTATGGTGGCGATGAGGAGGTTGAGGTTGTCGTGGCAGTGGATTGGTAGAAATTGGTTGTTGGAGCTGGGACTGATCGAGGGACCGAGAAGAAGGTTTCTGGGATCGGATCAAAGGAACGAGGTGGGCAAGAGAGCCACTGCTCGTGCGCACTGTTCAGTTGGTGGTTGAATCTTGGGTAGGGCTCTTGTTGCACTTCTACTGATGGTGGAAAGCGCATAGGGCCCACGTTTGAAAACGGCTGTGGCTGGTAGAAGTCTCCAGCCGGTTCGCTTTCAATGCACCACTTGTCGATTTGCTGAGGAGTATAGCCCGACACGCCCGGCCCGCTCACGCCGAGCTGCAGAGATCTCGGGGGATAATAGCTTTGAATAAAGGGTACTGTGGTGGGTCCGACGTTGGTCTCAAAGGAGGGCACAAGAGGCGGGTTTGAGAGGATTTCTGCGTTAGACGCAGTGGACCATGCGTATTGAGACCCAATTGTATCGGTATCCGCTGATCCCCTGCTCCCAGTGGAGTAATTCCCCGGAGCTAGGAAAGCCCGCGGGTTTGTTTGGGCATCCATAAATTCCATCTGCTGAAGAGCAGACATGTGAGAATTCAATGGGGTGTTGGTGGAGATATTGGTCAGGCCCCCAAGTTGCTGGGGCTTTGGGGATGCCGAGTAGCCAGCGCTATCCAGCACAGTGCCGTGGGTACTTTTAGACTTCTGGCGACTAGGGTACATGTTGCCGACGTTGGGAATATTGGGAGTGCAGACGATGTTGCGAAATGATATAGATTTTCTGGGGGTGAAAAAGAGAACTCTTCGAAGCACTCAAAGCTGCTTTTTGGAGGATGTATGAACAGATCTCCATGCACTTGAAAATTGTTGCCGGATAGACTGAGAAGCCAAAGGGTTATAGAGTTTTGGCAGATTGAAAGCTGAACTTGTCTTTTAGACTAAGATGTAACGGGCAGTGGATTATTTATGGATTATTTATGGATTATTTATGACCATCTGAAGTCGAGGAGGCAGTGCTGTGATCTTGAACCTCTAGGCGTTCCGCAGAAGATATTGAAACGTCGATAATACTGCCATGCTTGACGTAGAATTGTTAATCATATTGGCCAGTTATTCTCGGGAATCTATCGAATGAGCAGTTGATACCGTTCCCTTGGTTTTCGGGGGTTGACTCTAGGTGATTCAAAATGGATGGGCTTGGATAACTGGGGCCGGAGGGGTGGGGAAGGGGTTCTACTGGCTTCCCTGTGAGAGATGATCTTCGACCAAGTGATGAACCTGCAGGTATTGGTTTCTCATTTGTATAATTATGGGGCAGGCATTTTCAAATTAGGGCTGAAAGATGACGATGGTCTGCACATCGTATATTTCAAGGTTGGCTAGACCAACGGCATCTGATTTTACCAGAAGTTAGGGTTTCATGAATTCCAATTACTATGATATTCCAAGGGTATGCATTGCGCGCTCGTATTATTGGCCAGTAAAAAGCCACCACACGCCCAGAACGCCAGGGATGACCAGGACCGGTGTTGCGGTATTCTATAAGATCTTTTTTGTCTTTTTGGACATATTCGCTATAAACACGTGGAACTAGTTAGATATCAGCCTCAATATGCCACATTACACAAGAGATGCCCAAGTTATACACATAATCTGCGGTTGCTATGTTGATAATTTCCGCTTGCCTTTAGAATTTTAATTCCAAATTCTTAAGGTTGAGTCAGCTTGGGGGTAACGTTGAAGCCAAAGGTAGCATCTCTTGCGGGGTGTCTTACTTGGTAGGGAGCTGGGATTGATATCTTCCAGATCTCTTTCACTACAGGGTTATTCTGTATTGTCGATCATTACAAAAATAAGGTACTTCGGACAAGAAAATGAGCGCATGTATAATCTAGGAATCTGGACTTCAGGTTCAGCTACAGTGCCAAAGTTCCTTTGGCGAGACACCGACGGCTAGCACCGCCAGTGCATTGTGGGTAGACCGCGTCCTTTTTCATGATTGGCTAAATGATGCTGAATTTGTGCTTATCCCTTTACTCGACCACTCACATTGCTCGGCGTGGGCCAAATACGGGGGGCCGTACAAAACGAGGAGCGGTGTCCCCTCCGGTATGATCGGCGTGAGCCTCAATGTGGCTTCAAGCCTATTATGCAGTCAGTGTGGGAATTGTAACTATTGCACTGTGCAACAGTTTGTCAGGGGAGGTTTCTAGGAATAGGAGATCATGGCCCGAATGCTTCTAGAATGGCTCGTTGAACGTTGTAAGCTGGTTGTGAGAGTTGTGAGACCGGATATATTCGGTCTAAGAATAATCTTCTACGATGTGTCTCAGATCTTAAAAAAACACAGTATCGCATTCCTAATAGGACGGTCTATCATGTAACTAAATCGTGGCTTATACCAAACACTCAAATCGTGAGATCACCAAAATCTCCCCAGGGCTGAAAGGTTTGGTGGTCCAAGTTGCCGCCCCCACAATGTCTCAAATATCCAAGACCAGACCGCACTGCTTCTACAAAAATAGAGACATGTCCCCAGTGTCTCAAATTCGGCCCCAAGATCACTAGATTCATCTCGTTTATCTCTCTGTGTCTTGAATCAGACCCGATCTGGCACAGCATCATCTTGTTCAACCAAGAGGGGCGTTTGTTCGCTTGGACCAGGCGTTCTCTTCGGGTCAGGGGTGTCTCGGTATAAGACGTAGTGTTGGATGCAGAAAATCGCATCGAAAAAGATCGTGACGTTGCCCAGCAGTAGTTTGACCGGGTTTCCGGTGATACCGCTCCAGTCACTTTGAAAGCTGGAGTCAAGCACCAGTTGAAGCATTGAAAGTACACCACCAGCCAAATCTAGAAGGATAGTTCCAATGTTCCATCCTACTGTAGATTGGCGCTTGTAGTTCAACGCCACCTGAGGCATATATTTCACAATGGTGATCAGAAGTTTGACGTATGAAAATGAGTAAATCTGGAAAGATTTTAGCTTTGTTTTGCAGTTTCCTGATGGTTTAGAAGCTTGTTCAAGCAGCGTATTTTATTTTCACCTACCACGTCAATCCACGCCCAAGTGGAAGGATCATACCCTCCATCCGGACTTTGCACCAATACAACCGCCATAACCAGCAGAGGAGTCAAGATGGAACCCCAAAATATCCCTGCCATTGTCCAACTGACCCTCTGGAAGCGGGGAACGTGGAACCCCCAGATGAAAGGCCAGAACTGTGTGTACAAGATGACGGTCAACACCACCGCGTGGGCGGCAAATGCGAAGTCGTTGAACCGCACGGTGGGGTCAATCGAGGCAGGGTGGCGGGCCGCATACTGTGATCGAATCACCGGTGAGAAGAGAAACGCAGAGGTATATATCGCATAGCAGACAAAGCCCAGAGGGTTAATAGTGGATAAGTCAATAGATAAGCCGACTGTGGACTTGCGGTTCCAGTTGGTGATGGGCTGCGGATAGAAAGACCCCGACCAGCAGAGCATACTGCGCTGGAGTTAGCTATCAACTCAAGTGTTATATTAGAGATAACCTCAAAATCAACACGTAGACTTACTATGCCCATCCTAAAAAGCTATGATGAATTAGTCAGTCATGTCCATAGTGCCCGGTGGCATTCGGGTGCGAATGGAAGTTCACAAACCGGGATAATGCATTAACAAATATCTCTAGTGAAGAAGACATTTTTGATTGAGGGCACTCATTCCAAAGTGTCGAGCGGGGAAAAGAAGAGGTGTGGATGTAATGATTTGTAACGATTCGAGCTTCATTCAGCACAGCACGCAATCTTGTGATAAGATCAGCTGAGGATAAGACAGATAAGATAAGGAGTCCACATCCTAGCTTCTTTGGGAAAGCGGTCACAGTGTCGATGATGAGTCAGCGGCTGGTTGGCCCGGTAATGTGTTGTAGGAAAACAGATGACTGGGGGAATCAGCCTCTTGTTGTGATTCCACTCTGCCCGAGGTCCCTGTGCGACGTGCATTTTTCGATTTTATTCAATTGCGTTGTCGGACGCTTTTCCAATTTCATCCTAACCTCACATTCCGAATTTGTACGACTTTATTTGCTTTCTCTCCTGATCCGCCTCGACTACTACTCTACGACCCTCCCGAACGACCCTATTTGGATCTTGTGAGACGGTCCATTTCGCGCCATAAACTGGTCAATATACAGTCAATAGAGCCAGCAGTCTGTCATCGGGCATTCTAGTTGAAATCTCGATCCCGTTATCGCATGGTGCATTCCTCAGATCGGGAGATCTCGAAAGATCTCCTTCGGTAAATCCGACATTCTAGACTGAAGATCGCGTGGTCGTTCGAGAATTATCCGCAAAATGTCAAATTCAGATCTCGCTGCCGCGGGGAGCAGCACGTATGCATCCAATACCCTTCATGTTGGGGATGGCACCTGGGACTCTGGGCGGGATACCTTCCTGCTGCCCAATTTAATGGGGGTCAACTTTGAGACGATGCGATACAATGGTTAGTCCGACGCATCAACAATCTACTTTCTATAATGATGCACTCATTTTCAGTTATCTTGTAATGACTGACACGTTACAGGCATGGGGAACCGTTTCAAGGACATGGCTGGGTACCATTCCATGATCATCGCGCACGGCGTCATTGCAACTATCGTTTTCTTGGGCATCGTCCCAACATCAATCTTCCTAATCCGATACTACTCCCGATGGAATCCCTACTGGGCATTCAAATTGCATGCCTGGTGTCAGGTACTTACCTTGCTCTTGACCACGGTCGTGTTTGTGCTTGGGTGGTTCGCCGTTGGGCCGAAAAGAAGCCTAACCAACCCCCATCATGGAATTGGCCTGGCAATCTATGTTTTGGTCATTTTCCAGGTGCTGTGGGGCTGGTTCCTGCACAAGAAGGAGAGTAAGAGACAGAGAGTCCACGTTCCACTGAAACTAGTGGTAAGTGATACCCCAAGAAGCGATATATAGGGCTTTTCTGACATATCTTAGTTTCATCGGTGGCTAGGTCGGGCTCTTTTACTTCTCGGAATTGCCCAAATTCCACTGGGACTCACGCTCTACGGTTCACCAAAGGTCCTGTTCATATTATTCGCGCTGGCAGCTTTCGGCTACTTGGTTCTTTACTTTATTCTTTCCTACCGGTATGATGAGGAAGGCTATCACATGGGAAGTGATCACGGTGGTGGCCACAGTCAGTATACAGGACCTTCGGAAGTCTCAGAGCACCATGGTAATCACGCGGGAGAAGCCCTTGCCGCTGGTGCTGCGGGTGCTGGCTTGGCTTCGATGTTTCGACGACGTACAAGTAGTCGTCACCCAAGTCATGCGTATGGAGACTCTCGCACATCTATTTCCGATGAAAAATATTCCGATGAATCTTCTCGCCATCATGGTGGTGGTGGAGGAGGCGGTGGTGGTTTCGGCAAGAAGCTCCTCCAGATTGGCGCACTGGCCGGGGCAGGTCTCATGGCCAAGAAGTTTTGGGATCGTCGAAAGAAGCGAGAAGATGACGCCGAATCGGGTCGGTATAGACCTGCCCATTCGCGCAGTACTAGCCACACGGATGAGTCTCTCAGCAGGATGGAAGATGGTCGACCGGAACCGACTCATCACACGCCCCTTAATCGACCACCAAGCCGCGTACCAAGTAGGTCCCAAAGCCCGGGCTCATCTTACTATTACAACAGCACGTATTTTACCGAGCCGCCTAAGCGGAACGCTTCTCATGGGGTTAGAGACGCTGTTCTGGGAGCCGGTGCTTTTGCTGCCGTGAAGCGACTGTTCAGCCGCGGTAAAAAGGATGATGAAGAGAAACGGCGGCTAGAAGATATCAAGCGCCGAGAAGACGAAGACGAGGCGCTTCAGAGAGCAAACAGCAGACGACGACCACAGGCAGGAGAAAGTTCCTACCCACGAAGAAGGGCCAGTTCATACAGTGAAACTGATCTCACCGAAACTGATCTATCCCGTCCTCCACCTCGACACACATCACATGGAGAATCTCTTCTTACTGCAGAGCCGCCTCTTGCCTCCGGTGCTGTCCATAGCGATGTATCAGATATGCCGCCTATGCCCTCGAGCCACCAACGGCTCTCTGGTGACCTAAGGTCTGAAGCTCCTCCCTCACGCCACTCTCTCGCCCATGATGGGGCAGAATTTGCATCGGGTGCGGCAGCTGGTGCAGCACTAGATGCAGCCTCCCGTCGCAATCGGAGCAGCAGCCGGCGCCGAGGGGACGAGGTTGCCTCCCCGCCGGTATCTGTGAAAGTGAAAATGCACAATGACGGACGACATGTGACACTCCGTCGGCTGACCGAAGAAGAAGCAGCCGCGAGTCGCGAGGCCCGTCGCAGAGAGCGAAGAAACTCTCGACGTCGCAACAGCAGTGCGGGTTCTTTGTCCGGCAACGAAGACGCCGGCTACGACCGCTGGCGTCGCGTCGAAGAACTCGAACGTCGACAAGACGAGCAAATGCGACGTGAGCAGGCTGCTGCTGCCGCTGCTGCTCACCTTGCCCCTCCACAGGCATCCATGGCACCTTCAGGCAGCATGCCCACATCCTCATGGGGCGCACCCCCCTCCCAAGTCAGCCAAATGCCCCCACCACCTCCCATTCCTGCCCCTTCCACCCTCCCACATGGGGCTGGCAGTGTCACTTCACCTACATATACCGGTACTGAGATGAGCGGCTCATACGCGAACAATCGCCGCCGCAGACGTGCTGAACGAGCCCGGACCCGACAAGAGAGGCAGCAGCAGCACGGCGTGGAATTCACTTGATCGTTTTCTTGGTAGCGTCTAGCATCCTCCGTTTTCCCTTTCTCTTGTGTCTACTACAGACTCAGCTTACGACATGTACAAAACGATTTATGTGCTTCAGAGCCGTGTTGATATAAATGATCCCCTTCTCACGGTGCTATGTCCTTTTGATATGTTTTCTTTTCTTGAATGTGCTTTTGAGGCGACGAAATGATTTTTTTAGCTAGCTTTTCCTTTCTCGTCTCTTCTTTTATGATACCAGCGATTTATCGGATCTTTTGTTGGGTTGTTGGTAGACTTTTTTGCTGGTCTTCTCATCTCCACCTATGTGTCGTATTGAATATCTGCCCTATTCTTTTTGGGGCCATCCGGGGGCTTCCACATGGATTTTATAACCAGGCGACCTGCGTGATACTAGAAATAAGTGAAAGAACTTCCTTTCTCTGCCATCATAAACCAAAATCACAACTTACAATTCTTTACCTTCGTAATGGTGCACCCCCCACCGATCACTCGAACATTAGATATCATTCTCATGATGAAACTTCGGGGCTTCGGAAGACAGAACTCAGAGTGTGGATGAAAGGCGCAAGGAGCTCCCGCTCTTGTCGTTTTGTTTCCTCTGACTTGGTGGCCTCGACTCGGGCCCGGTAGCGGCGACTCATTTCTTGCAAGATTTCGCGGAACCCATCTGAATGAGCCCCTTTTTTTTCAACTTTCGTGTCTTTCTACTGAAAAATTGATAATCTAGCTTGGTCGCAACTATGTGGAGATAAAGAGTCCCTATGAGTTGAAATCCATGATATTTCGTTGACTTTACTTCAGTGGAAGTTTCAGTATTAGAAAGGGGATAGGACAGGGTATGAATGGCTTCATTTGCTGAAATTTGTTTAATTCATATTCAAGACTCGGCTTTCACCCTCGAGAAAGTATGAAGTAGGGCAAGAATAAACTCGTGTGCGCGACACAAGGAGATGTTCCATAGAGTTTACTGCATACAAACTGTGTTCAGGGAAAGTACGAACGGAATCCGCTGGCCCGCATGTCACTCCCATCTTGTTCAACCACGATTACCCACCACCCTAAGGGTGTATCTCCTCAGTTCGATTGGACGGGGTCCGGATTCCACTGACAGCCGCAAGACACTCCGCATTTGGACAACACGAGACTGATGGTGTTTATCAGTAGATACAGCAACGCTCTGGCAAGGTAGAGCAATACAGCGCCGGCCCGGGTGTTGGCCACTGGGTGTGTTGCAGCGAAGATGAAACTGAGAGGCAGCAGTACAACTAGCGCAGGAAGAATGTAGCAAGTGTGGAATAGCAAGTCATCAATGGTCGGGTAGCAATTAATGTGTTCAAATTCAGTGGGGAAATGCGGAGAAGGTTGTTGAGGGAGATCAGTTCGAGTCACTCGAAATCTGAAAGCGTACTTTGGTGCTTTCTCTGTGAATGAACAAGGCACAGGACGGACTGTGTAAAGCGAAAATGAAACAGCAAGAAATGCAGGGAGGTTCTGCTTAGTGTTGCTCGCAACGTTCGAGGCATCTGCAACAGGGGTGTCGCCGACATTGCCGGCTCTCACTTCTCGAGCACCACTACTCAAGCCAACACGAGCGAGGAATGGTGTTTGACGTGTTTCACGATATGGCAAGCTCGAAAGGGATGAGCCACGCAAGTCATGGTTCTTTGGGATACGGGCTGTCAGAGACTGCGTTCTTTTTGCAGAGGTGTTGCACGGTGAGCTTTTTCGAGAGTTTGCGCGACTAGTGACCTTCCATTTCCGGTATTGTTTCTTCTGTCGATGCAAAGCAACATAATCCTGCCTTCTTTCAATTGAAGGTAGAGGACGGCGCATCGCACGACAAGGCGGAGACAGAGAGGCCGGAGGAGAAAATCGAACGCATCGCAGCAATGAATCTGGATCGCCAGGTTTGTTGAAGTTACCGGCATTTATGCCTGGCTGATGATTAGACAGGGCAGCAACAGGGGGGTTGATCCACTGTCGGCAGCCAACGGAAAGGCGTCGCAACTTTGATGATTTGGGGGATTCGCTTCCATCGTCTTCACAAACAAAGCTTGCCTCTGGCGAAACTTGAAAGCAATCAAAGTTGAAATCATCTGACTGAGGTTCAGGACTCGTCCGTAGGTTCTCCATTTTGTAGTAACGAAGGGATTCAGTAGATTGCTCTGCGCTCTCTCGTTCGCTATTTGATGCTGGTGTGTTTTGGGGATTCAATGGCTCAGCGAGGCCGTCAAGAGTGTGATACTTATCCACAGCGGCATCCAGCTCAAGTCGAGGACATTTTCGGCTGGAACCGAACCCACGGAATGACTCGCGAAGTTCAAGGATTCGGTGAGCTTGCTTTGGGCTTCCTTCTGCTTCTGTTTGACCGCCTGGCTGTCTTTCGTCAGTTCCATCAAACCCGGTGAATGGCGCAAAGAGAGGTGAAAAGAAGCGATCCGTAGGTGAATCCGGCATCGTCAGTCGAGTATCCAGGATTCCGAGAGGGTCTGACTTGAGTGATTTGGCGAATACCATGTCTGCAGAGTCAGCGGGAGATAAAAGTTGATGGGCGTTGGAGATGAAAGGTTGGAGATGAAACGGGGAAGTCATGTGCTCAATTTCCAATCGTGGAAGGTGCGCTCCCACCTCTACCGCATAAAATGCTGACAGAAGAAATGATATAATAAAACAAGTATAATTAGAGGGAAAGGGAGAATTGCTATAATTCTACAGGTTCATGGTTGGGGCGATAATGGCTATGTACATCAAGTCTATTTGACGTGAGCCTGGAGGGTCTCGAGAACCTGTTCAAGAAAAAGTCAGTATTTAATGAGTCCAGTAGTCCCAGCGGGTTCATACCTCAAGCTCAATCTTGGCCTCAGCGATATCCTGCTCGCTACCGCTGCCGCTGGCAATCTTCTGGGCCTCAGCGATCTGGGCGCGGATGGACTAACAAGGAAGTTCTAGTTAGCTTGAGTCGCGAGATCGCGAAGAAAAATAACCTACATCGGCGCTGAAATCCTCAAGAGCGAAACCCTCAACAGCGTTGATGCTGAGCTGGGAGTCGGGCTGAACAACGGCGAAGCCACCGGACACTATACAACACCATTGTTAGTTGATTGAGCCCAATTGACAAGAGACCAGATTTGCGGGATGTCTCAGGGCGCGAGGATCGGACGTACGGAAGTACTGCTTGGTGGCACCGCTCTCCTCAATGATCTCAACGAGACCGGGCTTGAGCTGCTCGATGGCGGGAACGTGGTTGGCGAGGACACCCATCTCACCGGAGGCGGCGGGAATGTTGACCTGGGTACTGTGATCGCGGAGGTTGGTCAGTATTTAGGAAAAGGGCGCAGGCACCGTCGACACGGGCGCAATTGGAAGCATAACATACACGCCAGTCGAGCGGTAGATGGTCTGTCAAGCAATTGTCAAGTCAGTACTTAGGCTATGATGTTGGGATGCCGGCCGGAGTTCGTTCACGCACCTGGTGAGGCAGAGTCAGGGACAGCTTGATCTTGTCGGCGACGGCCTCAGCGTAACCACGGCGCTGGACGGGAGCACCGAGGAAAGAAGGGCGAGCCCGGAGGGCGGAGCGAGCGAAGCGGAAGGAGCTCATTTTGCAGTGGTGGATGACGTGCAAAGGCTGGATTATCCCTCTTGAAGTTGCGTTGCAAAGGTCGAAGTCGGAATGCCGGTTGTTCCCTAGCGGCTGGTCACGTGGCACGGGAATTCAACGGCCAGTATGAGCTGTGTTGACTACAGTCATTCTATGTATCTTTCTATGAGAACACAAGGAGAAAGCAATTTGTTTCAATCATTTCTCTACATGTTTCAGTATTTGTACGTTTTGGGATCTTAATTCATGCCAGAAGTCCGATTCCAAAGGTGATATTTTGACGCCAAGAACAAGTTGAGCTGGAAAGCCTTGCTGGAAATTGGGCACAATACATTGTAACAGTGCACTTGATTTGCTACTTTCAGGCTACTTCCAAAATCAAGTCTTCTTCTTCCCCGTAGACAGCAGTACTTTCCAAGGTTACGTGCCGATGGGGAAGTATATAAATCACGTGATGTGAATGGATCCAGGTCACGTGAAGGTGGGTGGCAGAACCAAGTGGGAAAAAGTCGCAGATTGAAGAACTGCTAAAAGCAAGCTAAAAAGACCCAATTTTGAAGTATCTATATCATCCCAATGAAACATGACAGGATAAACTACCGTATTAAAATGTTATGACGTTGTCTAAGACAATCTTGCAAGTAACAAGCCATCTAGTGACGCTCTAGTATGTACACCGCCCGATAAGCGAGATCCCACAAACGGGACGAGCCCTAGCCGAGCCTCTTAGGCCTGACGTCCCTATTCCCACTCCTCTCCATCATCACACCGTCAATCAGAGACAACATCCGACAAGATGGCCAGTACGTTTTTATCAGAGCCTGTGACCTTCGCTCCCCTGCAAGCTGGGGAAGAGAAAAAAAAAAAGGCGATGGCGCTGACATGATTTTCACCCACAGAGTCCAAGAACGCGTCCCAGCACCACCGCAGCCAGAAGGCTCACCGTAACGGGTACGTCTACCCTTGAATTTGCTCGATCACCCTACTTTTGCACTCGTCCGATATTTCTCAACCGATTCAATGGATATGGTGGAAGAAGCGCTAGTGTACGAATGGTTTTTGTCCGGTGTGATACTTTTAAGGTCACTACTTGAATATTCGCTCGGGCAACATCTTCGAATAACTGCATTCAACCACCATCCGTCACACCATCTCAACCAGAACCGAACCGCTGATATATCTCCTCGAATAGTATCAAGAAGCCCAAGACCAACCGTTACCCTTCCCTCAACGGTGTCGACCCCAAGTTCCGCCGCAACCACCGTCACGCTCTCCACGGCACCATGAAGGCCCTTGTACGTTGACCACAACCCACAACCCGAACCCAACACCCACCACATAACACGGAATACTGACCCATTGAACAGAAGGAGCGCAAGGAGGGCAAGCGTGAGGTCGCATAGATTATGAACTCAGTTTTAAAAAAATGGGAAACATGAAATGCAACTCGAGCGTGCAAGAGGTCCAGAGAACATAACGTGTGCGATGATCAAGGACGGTCCGCTGTGTCGAATAGGCCTGATTTTTGCTTATTCCTTGCACGACCAGCCTCGAGTTGTTTGATATCGAGAAATCAACAGGCTTAATTCGATGTGCACAGCGGTGCCATTTTCCCAAGCGGAGTATTTTCTGCTATCTCCCTTTCTTTTTCCTTCCAGACTCGAGGGCTCGACTTCGTCTGTGTTGCGGCCCTTGAGCTTAGTCTCTTTCCCCCATTTTCCCCCATTTTCCCCCATTTTCCCCCATTTTCCCCCAAACCCCCCGTCCGGCATATGTATATGTGTGTACAGCTGCGTGCCTTTCTCATGCGCGATTGCTGAAGGATTTTTTCTTAACGTGCCAAGAATAACCCCAAGTCCCCGATTGCTATATATCCTGTCTTGATTCTTCTCGATCGCGACAGGGTTCATGGTCAGGGGGGCTACATCCCGTAAACAGTAATTTATACTAAGCAATGTTCGAATCAATTCATTTCCGTCTACATTCAATTCACTTTCACGTCCATGATACTCACATTGGCGTATGATATCTAAACACGCCTTCACACAGATATTGAGCATAGTCATGAAGCTCATACCTTCCAAACAACCAACTTTTTATCAAACCCACCACTAATAACCCATTCCTCCCGGACAGGGTCACCCTCTGCCTGGGGTACAGCAACATACCCCGACCAAACAGTCCTCACCTTGAACCCTGGTTCATGGCCACCCTTCAGCGTAGCAATGACCTTTCCCGTCTTCGTCTCGATGCCACGAACAGCACCATCATCTCCATTGACCCAAACCCCACACCCATTAGGCCGCCATGCCACCTGCGGTGTGGAGTAGGCAGTCTGCGGCGCGAAGGTATTCGCCTGCACAAGGATAGCAGCATCCTCGCGGTTCTGTATATCCAGTGTTGCCAGTGCCTGAGACGCCTGTGTCACCGGGTCGTCCGAAGCGGGCGCTGTCTTCGTTTCGGGGAATAGCAGACGCACGATAATCACTTTCATGTGGGGCAGTGTCGACGTCGCCACGGCCAGGAGGCCCGGGTCGTGTGGACTGAGCGCCATATGGGCTGGTGAAAACGCAACCCAGGCATTGGAATGGGGGGCCAGGTTCTGCTGTCCAAGGAGGCGAGCTTCTGGCGGGGACTTCTCAGCAGCGGCTCCATCACTTCCACGAGTATCGGGTTCTTCCGGTGCTGCTTCTGTCTGGTAGTAGTAGATAAAAGTCGAGTCTCTGCGAGAGACGAGGAGGAGCAGCTCGTTCGTGTCCACGTGTGGGACAAACAGCAGCGATTCCGGGTTTGAGGTGAGCTCAATGCGTGCAACGGGCTCGCCGATCTTGAGAGCTGGTGCGTCTGCTTCGTCGGGGATGTTGAGGCAATATAGGAAAACACGCTCGTCCCATCCGGCGGTGGCAACCCACCACTTGGAAGGATCGGTCTTGTCTTCGTGGGCCACTACCTTCACCGCATACTTTGCATGATCCTTTCTGCTGTCTAGCGTTTGAGATCCATGTTGGAGGAGCAGCTGGCCGGACATGTTGGTCATGAGGATGTACCGGCCCTGAAGAATCGAGATGAATGATAGAACAGGTGAACCAGAAAGACCGGAGAATGATTTGATAGCTGTATTGCCTTCTGCTTTTTCGAGTAAGTGGACTTGTCTGTCTGCACCCGTGGAGACAATATAAGACTCCGCTGGTGCAGCGTCTGCGGCGGCTTCATCGGCATCGCCGTGGAGTTTCTGCCATTGCTCTACCGACACAGCTAGGATATTTGATGATGTCGGTGTCTGGATGACAACAGGTCTTGATGGTGCTAGGGGTCTGTCAGATAACAGAACAAAAGCAATCGCAGATAAAAGCTTTTGACATTTAAAGCCGAGTCCTAATGACTTTCGACTGCCATGCCAGGAGAAAACTTACCTGGCTCGCTCCATAAAGCCGAATGCTGAGTACTCGTGCCATATCTTTCAAAATTCACAGTTTGGTCATAGGTACTTTTCTCTTCAATCAAGCTTTGGATGGTCCAGTTGTTGGTGTCGTCTCCCGAGCTCTGCCCCACGTCGGGGGCAAGGTCAGCCTCGCGGAGAAAAGCCTTCAGTGTCTCGGAGTAGTCATGGCTGCGCAGGAACCGAGCAATTATTGCACTTGATAGCGCTTCTATTGTTGTGGAGGGGGGCATACTTGTATCTGATCCCTCGGGGATTTTGGTTGGGGAGAGGTTTGTCGAGGCAAACGACATGCTTGTATATATCTCCGAACTACGACTGCTGGACGAATGAGTGGTCTATATCCTATTTTCAGTCATTACTCAAAGAGTACAGAATAATGTAGGTATTCCACCTTTCAACAGAGCAGAGTATGTGTCATTATAAAATTTTCATCAGACAATCGATTTTCCCATCCCATTCGCAAAACGCCGGATATCCATCATGCTCCCGTGAAGCTGCCTAACAATCAAGCAAATGCACAGTTATTGACCGATCGCTTAATCTACTCAGCTGAACATATCCTCAGCACGACGCCGAGGACCACCGCGTCCCTCGAGTGTCTCAGAGAACAGTTCCTTGCCAGCATTGGGGCCAACGTTGGTGTTATTGTCGAACTTGGAAGGGAACAGCTCGCGAACCGACGCACCCCTGCCTTTAATCGACATGCCGTTCGATGAGCCACCCCGGATAGCAAATCCTTGGTCCTCGATGGTTGTGGCTGCTCCACGAATGCGGGCGCCAGTGTTGGTGGACTCGGGGAAGAGCTCAATATTGCTGTGGCGTCTGTGTTCAGAGGTGCCCGGGATAGAAGAAGCGTCGAATGCATCTGACCGGCGATGGTGACTAGCCTTGCTAGGCAGCAACTCTTTCTTGATGTAGCTGGATGTGGTCTTGTTTGGGAAAAGCTCGCGGTTTCCTGACTCGCTCTCGCCCGCGCCTGCGCTTGGGAAAAGCTCTTTATCCTTGTTTTTACGACCGTATCGAGGCGACCTCTCCCGAAACCGCCTGCTGTTATCACGACCACCTCGCTCGACCCGAAGTTCTTCCTCCAGTGTGTCCCGTCCCGGAGACGCACTGCGATTCCGAAGACGTCCACTTGATCGACTCTCGTCCTCTGGGAATAGGTCCCTCTGACCACGACCTCTAGGCTGTCCCCGAGCGCGCTCGGGTTCAGAACCAGCATTATCATCGTACATGTCGGCGTTGAAGTGGTCGTCCTCGTCGCGGTCTCGGCGGCGTCGGTGCTCCCGGTCATCGAATCTGCGCCGCCTGTAATCTCCTTCACCTGCATCGTCGCTACGTCTCCTGTCCGCAAACTCTTGTCGCAGGCGTTCTCGGGGATCATGCTCGGGGTGCATGAGGTAGAAGCGACTCTTCTCATGAGCACGTGCTTGCTTGCGGTCCGACTTCACAGCCGATCGCACTTGGAGGACTGAATCAGGGTGGGAGGAGAGGAGTTTCGCCGATCGGAGACGCAGAGGTGGTAAGGTAGATGCGTCCTCCTCCTCGGCGACTTGCGTGAGAGCTGTGAGAGCTTGGAGGCCAATTTCGGCGGAGGAAAAGATGATGTTGGCGGACGTGTCGTCGATCCATTCAACGCGCACTGGTTCCTGCCCAGAGCAGTCGCGAGCAAATTGCTTGATGTTCTCTGTGGTCAATTCATCGACGCCGCGAACATGCACTTTTTCGTAGACCGCTTCATCGGTGAGGGGGTCGACGGTGATTTCCAAGTTCGGGGTTGTTTCCTAGCACTCGACACATGTTAGTCGACGATTGATTGCAACTCCAAAGACAAAAGGAAACACCCACCACCTGAATTGGCTCGGGCTCTAGCTCGGGCTCTGGTCCTAGGTCAAGGTCCATGTCGATATCCATGTCCGCGGTAGGAGCCGAGGCGGCCCCGCTGGATGCCATCATTCGGGCTTCGCTGGATGAGTCGAAGGTTCAAATCAGATCTCAACGAACAGTTCGAATGGAATTGGCAATCGAGGGGATTGAGGGGATTGAGGGGATAGAGCTGAGCAATGCAAAGTGAAAACCGTGCCCGCTGGCAGCTTGACTCTCTGTCCTGATAAGGGATAGCGTCCTTTCCCCGGGGAACATCAGTCGGCAATATCAACTTCGAACCTCCCGCGTCTAAATGGCTATAATTGTTGAATGCTGAGCCTGAGGACAAAGTGTAGAGGAACTAACAGTTGTTTGCTTTTATAGTCGACGGATATTCAAACAAAGAAGAGTTGAAAGGAAGAATGGTAACATGGTCTCTCCGGCATGTCTCATAGGGAAGTGCTGTGTTGATTTACAACAGGCACTAGAAAACCCCAATTGAGGGGGAAAAGATCGTTGCCAAATTTTGACTGTGACAATACATTTAACACAAGAATAGTCGGCCGAGTTTGCGGCCTTGTTATGTCTTTTTAGTTGGTCTTTTAAGATGTCCTTCGAGACATCTTTTTAGATGTATATGAAGGCGGCAAAAAAGCTTACTTCATGGAATGAGACTTTCCTATGTAAAATCAAGGAAATATCACTGTACGAACGAATTCTATGTCTTTTTACTCCGTAGAAAATATGAATTTCCTCTTTCGGAAGACACGGGGTTGTGTCCTTGCTCTGTCTAGAAGGTCGACTTTAGGCTAAACTCGCGATGGATGCTACCTATGATTTGAAGCGTTTAAAGGTACGCATCTCCACCTCAACACCTCCGAGGCCTCTTAGAAGTTCTCTGGCAAAAATGAGTGTTGTTACTGGTACTTCATGCAGTGGATCTGCGGTAATTCTCATCGGAAATAGCCATGACACAGCATCAGGATTGCATGGTGAGGGGTACCAGACCATTCCATCACTACTTAGTCCGGCTGTTTGAACTAGACCGCTCATCTATCCAGCACAAATCGTTTCTTGTTTTCTTCAGCAATTAGCAGATTAACCACCGCTAACAATCCTGTGAACCAAAATGCTCTACGCCGAAGACGACAAGCTCGTCTTCCGTTTCGATGACCACATCCTCTGGGTGCAGCCATGGGGCGAGAATGCCTTCCGCGTGCGTGCAACGAGACAGGCGTCAATTCCAACGGAAGATTGGGCCCTCTCCTCCAAGCCATCCAGTCCAAGCCCAAGCATCGAGATATCCGCTGACCAAGAAGCGACCATCACCAACGGCAACATCAAAGCAACTGTATCACGCAGAGGCAAGGTTATCATCTATGATTCGAAGGGAAACAAACTCCTTGAGGAGTATGCTCGTCACCGCCAGGACCCAAAGGACCCTAAGTGCAGCGCATTGACTGTCGAAGCTCGCGAGCTGCGTCCAATCCTAGGCGGCGACTACCACCTCACCATGCGGTTCGAGTCTCTCGATCATAAAGAGAAGATCTTCGGCATGGGGCAGTATCAGCAACCCTACCTGAACCTGAAAGGTACAGATCTTGAGTTGGCGCACCGTAACTCCCAGGCCAGTGTTCCTTTTGCAGTTTCGTCGCTCGGCTACGGCTTCCTCTGGAATAACCCCGGCATCGGACGGGCCGTTCTGGGAACAAATGTCATGAGCTTCGAAGCGTACTCGACCAAGGCATTGGACTACTGGGTTGTGGCGGGTGACACCCCCGCAGAAATTGAAGAAGCCTATGCCAAAGTGACAGGGTACGTTCCTATGATGCCAGAATATGGTCTTGGTTTCTGGCAATGTAAACTCCGCTATACGAACCAGGAGCAGTTGCTGAATATTGCGCGCGAGTACCGGCGTCGTGAGGTTCCTCTGGATTTGATTGTCATTGACTTCTTCCATTGGAAGTATCAAGGAGAATGGAGCTTTGATCCGAAGTTCTGGCCAGATCCAGGTAGGTTACTATTCTCTTTTCTAAATCGCTTTTATAGTAAGATCTACTAACAGAGAACGTTCAATTTCAGAGGCCATGGTCAAGGAGCTCAAAGAGCTCAAAGTCGAGCTCATGGTTTCTATCTGGCCTACCGTTGAAAACGCATCCGAGAACTTCCCAGAAATGCTCGAACAAGGGCTTCTCATCCGCCACGACCGCGGCATGCGCGTAGCGATGCAATGCGACGGCGACATCACCCACTTCGACGCAACGAATCCAGCAGCCCGAAAGTACATATGGAGCAAAGCCAAGCAAAACTACTACGACATAGGCATCAAAACATTCTGGCTCGACGAAGCCGAGCCCGAGTACTCGATCTACGACTTCGACATTTACCGCTACCACGCCGGCAGCAACCTACAGATCGGAAACACCTACCCGAAAGAGTACGCCCGGGGATTCTACGAAGGCATGACTGCAGAGGGTCAAACCAATGTAGTCAACCTTCTGCGATGCGCGTGGGCGGGCAGTCAGAAGTACGGAGCGCTCGTGTGGAGCGGCGACATCGCATCGTCATGGAGCTCATTCCGCAACCAACTCGCAGCAGGCCTGAACATGGGTCTAGCCGGGATCCCATGGTGGACGACAGATATCGGCGGCTTCCACGGCGGCAACCCAGACGACCCTGTGTTCCGTGAGCTGTTCACGAGATGGTTCCAGTGGGGAGCGTTCTGTCCGGTTATGCGGCTGCATGGTGACCGTGAGCCGAAGCCGGAGGGACAGCCGACCGCTACCGGGGCGGATAATGAGATCTGGTCGTATGGAGAGGAAGTTTATGAGATCTGTAAACGTTATATTGGGATTCGTGAGCAGCTTCGTGAGTACACGCGGGGATTGATGCGGGAGGCTCATGAGAAGGGGACTCCTGTGATGAGGACTTTGTTTTATGAGTTCCCGTCGGATGACCGGGCCTGGGAGGTTGAGACTCAGTACATGTTTGGATCGAAGTACTTGGTTGTGCCTGTATTGGAGCCCGGCCAGCGCAAGATCAAGGCATATCTGCCGACTGGGGCATCGTGGAAGCTCTGGGACGAGAAAGAGGTTGTGTATGAGGGCGGTCGCGATGTTGAGATCGAATGTCCGATTGAGAGTATGCCTGTCTTTTGCCGCCAGTAGATGGCGGACTTGGGATGTAAGCCTTTGCAAGGAATATCTCGCTCCTCGGTCATACAATTCTGCCCTACTACGTTGCTTCCAAAAGTACTGGGCTATGGTGCACTGGCCACCTCCTTTTTCTATTTTTCTCTCCTGTTTGGTAGCAGCAGTTCTCCACATACAGACGCCATAGCACCATGTCTCCTTCCAAGTTTGTACTAGATATCAAACATCGTAGATGCATTCATTTCAAACAAGCCCCGGGGTCACCGTTGCAAAGTATTATCCAATCAGGGCAACCTTGAATATTAGATCCCCAACTGCATTGGGAAGGACCTCGATAATTTTACCAATTTGCCGCGATACAAAGCCCCTGAGTGTAAGCTGTCCAAATACAAGCGCGTACGGCTAGATATCAAACGTCCGATATGCTTGGCTACGGAGTACTCCGTAGCCAAGCCGCCGTTGCCAAAAAAAAAAAAGCCCAGCAGACTGCTTATCCTATCGAGACAAACAAACCCCCTGAACCGCATTAGGAAGGACTACGTCAACGATGACAATTGTCGCAAAAACAATCCCCTGAGGTTGCAGGTTATGCATGTACAAGCACAACGATGTGATGCCCAAGACAGCAAGCCTCCCACTCCACTTGGGCATGCAAGCCCATCGGAACTCAAAATCCCGATGTAAAACAATCACGCAACCGTTAGAAACCTATGTTGTAAGAATCTAAGAAACAAATAAGACCCACGAAAGAAAGAGTATCCCGAACAAGAAGAGACCTGAAACAACCCAATCTAGAATATCGCCACGTGAGCCACCACAGCCCCGGAAACCACGAAGCGAGATACCTAGAAAGGGAAATGAAGCTATTAATCCATGGTTAAGGGGTATAGTAGTGCTGGAAATTGAGGCTTCAGTTTCGGGAAAGTTCCGAAGAACGGGGATAAGTAAAGCACTAGCCGCGGGCACGGTCAGGGGACGGGAAGCGTAGGTAAAAAGGGCTCACGCGGCTGGACAGCTACTCGTGCGTACCGATGGGCAGGTACCTTTCTGCGCTAGAGCTGGATTAGGACTAGTGTTCATGTTGGACCGAGATTCTCCGTGGACCAATCGGGGGGCTGTATTATGCAATACTAGCTCGAGCGAGAAGGGACGCTAATGCACACACGCCACTAGTGAATAATAAAAATAGTATTATTTCAAACGTGTACTCAACGAGCTACATACTACGGAGTAGTAGCTAATAAATAATATTTGGTGGTATTAGTATTGCTAGCAGAAAAAAAGCAAATAGGTGTGTGTGTATTGGCGTCCCTTCTCTAGCTGGCACGGTAGGGTATTACGGTGTTGATTGGTTTCTATGTATGGAGTCCGGAGTAGATTTGATCTAGTTACTATGTCCACGAGGTGCGGAGAACATTCATGTGTCAACAGTATTAATAGACATGTAATATATAGAGATCGATAGTGGTTTTAATTATAGCCAACTATATGATATATCTATCGAAAATTGAATACGATCTATGCCCAGGCAGATGATGGGAGAGATAACAAGAATATTGTACTGATGCAATACCAAAGTAACATCCAAAGTCCATAGACGCTAATATTTTACCAAACCCCAAACCAAGATCTCGATCGCTCTTGCGCACACAAATGGAACCTAAAATTGAGTCTGGGACGGCTCTATAGGGTGACATGGCCGTCGATCACCAAGATCCGGCAGCTTGGAACTCCCAACGGCAGGAGAATGAATCCATGGATCGAGTTGCCAAAGTGCGCCATGTTCAACCATGGAAGGCACAAAACAAATTATGAATGTGTATTTGGTGTTAGTGCTTCATACATTGCGATATAACCCCTGATCCTCCCCTTCTCCTCCCATGGTAGTGTTGTGTTGAGTATCCACACCGGAGCGATACTCCAACGGCTCGTTTCAGTTAAAGAACCCGATCCGATCTGATCTTGGCGCCGTTTTCCATTTTCGTCACCGTGTGCAGGTGCCGAGTGGTGGTCAGGGCAGTGTTAGCGGCTTTCCGTTGAACTTTCTTTGCCCTGTGCCTTGGAACGGGGAATTAGAGTTTCCTGGCTTTTCTTTTTCTTGGGACTCGGGTTTCTTTGTATGTACGGAGTACTCCGTAATGAGTGAGACATTACATCAATATCCCTGCTATGGTGGGAAAGTTTCAAGACAAGAGAGATGCCAATTTAGAAAATCGTTAATCGTAACGGCCATGACTTCTTCTCTCCCATGTTAGTACCACGGTCCACATCCCGTTTGGCTCCACAGACAAAAAAACAGGTAAACAAGTATGGAAGTACGGAGTACTCCGTACTTCGTACGGATTTACGGTATGCAGCCAGACCGGGAACTAAAGCCAAAGATTCAAAATACGTATGTTGTACTGGGAACTTGCAGATCCCTCACAATGTCAATGTTGAAAGTACCAGGGTAATTTTCTCAATAAAAAATTAAAATCATATGTAATTGCGTCCTATCACACTGAAAGTCAATCTACCGGATCTGATTCGATAGATCTCAGTCGGCAAATGGTACACAACAACACCCGATCACTTCGGTAGTCTCGAGCTGAACAGAACGCATGGTGTGTAGAAGCAATATCTGGCTGGCTGTCCCGATTTTCGCTTTAAATGAAGTGGAGCTGGAACTGAGACCTGGTAAGTGAGTCTTGAACATAATTCGACATGATAGACGATCCCAATCCGTCTATAGCGGGAGGGCGGCAAAAAAGCCAAAAATGGCAACAGACTCGAAACTGAGACAAAAACCAGAAACGCCCACAAGAAAACGGTAGAAAACGGTAGATGCTATCTCACGCTGAGCCGAAACAAACTCGGTTATGGACTACACCCCCTAAATCCCCAAACTTGACCCCCCAAACAAGAATAAAAAAACTTTCCCAAATCTCAACGGTCAAAGCCCAACCTACACCAAAAAGCCGCCTCAGGGGGGAAACGGAAAGCATAACCCGACAAAAGAGAAAGAAGAAAAAAAGAAAGAAAAAAACGACTTGCACGAACACCTCCACAATCCATGCAACACCAACCAAATCCCCACCTTCAAGCCCCGCCGTTCATCCCGTCAGGAGGTGACCAATCCGTCCTTATGCATCGTGACCACTCCACTGATTGGCTACGGATTCATCCCAACGCTCATCCCGTCTTGGGCGATCCGAGCGAGGGAAAAAAAAAACCACCTTAACCTGCATTAACTCGTTACGAGAGTAGGTAGCCAGTAGAATAGCGGTTTTCAGATAAAGAGCCCAAATCGGGCGGATAGGCGGGAAAATCGAGGCCTGATGTTGTAGAACTCTGGACTGGTCGTGTGGCGTAATCTATCCTGGATCCCATACTACTGAATATGGTTCTCCCCCCCC